>OZ038479.1:99314913-99409913 GCA_964036315.1 Acanthosepion esculentum
ATAGATTATTGAAATATGTGACCCAACTATAAGGAAATCCTTTATTTTATAAAGTTCAAATCAATTGGCAATTAGCCAGTGCTTTGCCAATCATTCCAATAAACCATATTATAAATAGTGTTCATTATTTGTGTTGTCAATTCTCAAAAGCAAAGAAAATATACAAATTCACTTTCATATATTTAGGTTTTATTACAATTCTAATCATTACTTTTTAAAGCAATAAACATTGCCAAGAAGTGAATGTAGTTAAAATAATAGCGGTGTTAAGGGAAAAATTATCCTTCTTTGAAACTTGAAATTATTTTGCAGGCACGAAGATCAAAGATTGCCAAATTGTCTTTTAATAATGAACTCTTTACAGTTCATTTCCATAAAGTAGAAGATTAATCCAAGCACTATCAAACTTTTCAGCTGAAACCAACTTTGCTTTCAATTTAACAATGCTGAATAAATCTTTGTTCTTGAGCCATATCAGTTTCATAAATATTATAATATAATATATATTTTCTTTTGTATTCACAGCAAGTTACTCAACACTTCTGATCCTTATCTTCTGCCTCTACACATCCATTCAGCTTGGAATGGAATATCGACGTTACGAGTATTTCCGAGAGAGAGAAAACCTGGATATTGATTTGATCCTCTCCTGCCAGCTGCAACTACCAGGCTTTAAAGCCCACAGTAGCTGATATAGCAAGCAGGTTGGTGCCATATTATGTTTTTTATTTTTTATTTTTTTATCATATACTTTCATTGCATTTTAGGCAAAGTTTAACACCATATGTACCTGAAAAAAACAAAAAACAAAAAAACGTTGTGTCAAACAAAAGGATGGTTTTTCTCTTGACACTGCTTATACTCTCAGCAATTTTCATTATTTTAAAATGACAGTTTTAGACATTTTATGAAACACAAACATATGCAATTGGATTTATTCTCTTTTTTTCTCAAGAATTGACAACAAAGAATTAATGCTAAGTCGGTTTTTGTTTTGACGTCGCTATTATCATATATATCCCCTCGGCAATGTTTGTTTTAAAAAGTTATGCTCCTTAAAATCTTAATAACAGCAAAAATGTTTAGTTGTTAGAGTATTTATTTACAAAATTAATTTTGTATTTACAAATTTTTATCACTTTAAACATTATTTTTAGTGGATACTCATTTGAGTAGATGCTCCAGTTATTTAAACTTAGTAAACAGTATTATATATTTTTCTCAAATAAGACTCCTCAAATATTCAGGCCGGTAGATGAAATTAAATAAATGTACTGTTTCATAAATAAATGGAGCATCTACTCAAATATGTGTATCCACTAAAAAAATAACATTTTTACAATGATAAAATAAAATCTTTCGGATTGATAAATAAAATTCATTACCATAGAAAATTTACAAGTTTATAAAAAAATATCTGAATAAAATATTTGTTATTTACCACATTATAAAGAAATAACTATGAAAACAATTATTTTTATTCATAAATTTATAAAAATGTCTGAACAAGAGAGAAAAATCTAAAAATAATAAGTAACTAAAAAAAATTTTTTTTAAATAAAATTCATCTTCCGGATATTTTTTTTTCATTTGCTTTGGTTACATAAATTCATTAAAAAAATAGCTTAATTTTTGAACAAGAATTAGTACTCAAATCAATTTTTTGTTTGGATCTACTAATAAATAGAAAAAAAGGAAGACATTTTTCATTTTTCAACAATGTAACATTAATTAACTAAAAACTAGTAGAATTGGTAGGCTTGAATACAGCAAAAACTGGAACTTTCTCCCTCTCTGTTTAATTTTTACTTCTTTATTTTTTTGCATTGCTTAATATTTAACCAAATTTCAGTACAGTTCCTTATTTAAAATCATGTACTTAGCTTCAATCAAAAGTTTTAAACTGATTTGAAAGAAAAATCTATCTTTCTGAGAGCAAAGTAATTGCAAGTATTTATTTTTTGTTAAACGAGGAACCAAAATCTACAATACACCGTTTGTTGATATTTAGTTTTTTCATGTTGGCGTTTTCAAATGTTTTTGTATCCCAATTTCATTTTCTTTAAGTATTTATTTTATATACATGTATTCATTTAAAAGTGGCATGATTATCTAAAACAGAGAAACCATAGCTACATTGTAAAAAAAGTCGCCAGATCGTCAGGGCTTTGAAAAATAAGAAAAAAAGTCACGAACCATGCATTTTTGATGGCACATTTCTCATGTTGTAAAGTAAAAATCTGAAACTAAAAGCATTTTTTAAAATAAACAAATTTCACGCACACAAAGGTAAATACTGTTTTTTTTTTTTTTTTTTTTTTCACCGCTCCTTGCACGTTACGATTATTTCATAGGTAAGTTGTTTTTAAATATTATAAATTATATTATTAAAAAAATATATATCGTAAAAAACATGTTTTGCGCTTTGAACATATAGCTGCAGGGTTGGTCAAGTTTTTTAGACCATCGACTTCATCATTAAAATCCTTGATTCCTCATCGAGACCCAGGAAGGTACGTATGTTTACAGAGTCGCGATACCTAAGGTTTTTTACGAAAATATCAATAATTTTTTTTAAGGGTAGAAATCGCTTTGCTCTTCCCACCATTATCTTTTGTTTCGTGATACCATACATTTTTTTTTAGCTTTACGACGTTTTCTATTTCAATACTTATGTATCTTTAATCTATTTGAAAAATAATTTAAAAAATATAGGTAATAATTACTAAAAACATTTGTTTCACATTTAATGAGAAAGATGTATTTGATAAATATTTAAAAGGGCTTTGATATAGTTGGAAATTGGTTATTGTTTCCACCCCGATGAATTTTTAAAAATTTATCGATCCCCTTTTTTACCCAAATTAAATTATGAATTTAAAAATTTCTATGTACCGTGTCCACTGTCCCTTCCGCACGTGAATTATCATGTCTTTCCACAGCTTTCTAGAGCTCTGAGCAATGTTTGTTTTTAGTGGATTAACATTAAAGCGTTGGTTTGTGAATTTGGTGACAATAATTGTGAGTTCAATTCCTGGGCCGAGCAGTATGTACTTCTATTATTCGGAATTCCCTGTAGGTGGTTACTCTTCATTTTGAATATTATTTTGTTAGTTTTTTGTCACTTGTGGGAGTATTTTTTCAGGTCTTACCTCTCTTTTACTTGTAGCTCATTCATCACACAAGTGACTTTTGGATGTTCCTAATTTTTACATTTTACAGCTTATTTTTCGAAGATGCTAAAAAACATTTAATATTGATTGTGAAAATATGGTTCGAAATCTTAAGAAAAAAAATTCAAGCTTATAAAACTCAACAATTTATTTTTTGAGGAGTGTTTTTAACTGTTGCTGATACCTTAAAAATATCTATTCTATATTTACTGTTTTGACATCATTAGTTAATAAAATTATCAAAATGTAATTTTAATGAGTAAAAAAAGTAGGTATCTCCACTTACTCACTGAAAAACAGCATAACATGACGGAAAAAGGTCCAAAACTTGATAAAAACAAAGTTTTATTGTCAAAATAATTATATTATTATAGGCATCTCCACTGAATTTTTGATAACCTAAGGTTTAAAATTAAATTTTAAAAATGTAAAAGCATTCTTGAAGATTTCATTTTAGCTTTAATTGAAAGCTTTGTGATTAAATTTATTATTTCCAGTAAGTAAAATATTCTGGTGTATTTCAGATAGAAATTATATAGATTGGAATGTCTAATAATTTAAAAATTTTTTAAAGTGGCTATTTTAATTTTAAGAAATTTGTAAACAAAACAAATTTATTAGTTTTAAAAATCTTCCAAAATTAATTATAGATTTGTGACAGGTTATTTGAGTAAAATTGGAAAATTTAAAGTTAAATTAATCTGATTTAAAATAAATATTACTTATAGCATAAAAACCAAATATACAAGCATTTCTTAACAATGGGTCCTCTATTTCTTTGATCTTTATTGACTTATCAAGAAGCTTTAAGGTGATGACAGCTTTTATGGATGACCGGAAATGACATAAATTTATGAAATCTAAGTGAATATATTTTTTTTTAGTTTTTAACTACCTAGTAATTTTTACAAATTAGCATATTTTCAGCAATTATTTAATATTTTACTGACTTTTAGTTAGGTTTCAAGAAACTTTATTAAATTTGCATTTCGTCTCTAGGTTCTTAAGTTTACTACCTTAAATAAAAAATTAATTGAAATATGACCAAACTAAAATAAATGCATAAAATAAAAAATATCTAGTGAAATAGCAATTAAGAAAAGTAAAACTTTTTTTTTGATATTTTGAAGTGATGATTTGCAAAGATGTTTATGATGAAACAGAACTGAATTAAAAGTGAAATAATTGCAGTGCATCAGATGACACTTAAATCATGTGACCTTTTTAAGGATTATGTCATGTATAGATTCCCATAGGTAGAAATTAAGGTTTTTTTCACTAAAAATTATTTTAAAAATTTTGTAAAAAATATTTGGGTACAAATGACTGTTATGAGCTTTTCAAATTTTGATTCATAAATGTACTTTTCACTTAATGATATCTCCAAACTGCCATCTTGAAAGCAATGAAGAATTTTAAATGATTTTTGAATTATTATTATAATTAAAATTTAAAAAAAAAAAAGAAAAAATTCTTGTAAAAATTCATTATTCATCTAAAAACTGTTTTACAAAAAAAAAATTGATGATTTACTTTCTTCAAGGAATCTTGTATTTAACTAATAAAAAAAATCCATCTCTAAAAATTTAATTTCTTGAAATTTCATGAAATTAAGTAAGTGGGTGGTAACATGTATAAAAAAAAAAGTTTTTTTACCAAGATTTTCTAAAATGTCAAAAATAATTTCATTCATTTTTTAATATACCCTGTAAGTTTCATTAAAATCCCAAAACTATTTGAATTTTGCAAGAATTTCCAAATCAGTGTGTTTTTCACCAGAAAAAAAGTAACCTTTATTTTTAGTCTTCCGCTGACGTAAAAAAAAAACAAGATTTTTAACCAAAATTTACGTGTTACAAAGGAGTAAAAATTTTCAAAAAATAATAAAAAAAAAACTTTGGTCTTTCCTCTTAATGATAACATAAACATCTCAATGACAAAACTTTGTTTTTATTGAGTTGTGGGGGGAGCGGTCATCATGCAAGTGGAGGTACCTATGTTATTATTAAGAGGAAAGACCAAAGTATTTTATTAAATTTTTAATCCTTTTTAGCGTGTTCAAAATGTTGGTTAAAAATTGTTTTCTTTTTTTTTTTTTTTTTTTTTTGCATCAGCAGTTGACGTTAATTTAGAATTAGTGTTTTGTGCTTTTTTTCCAATGAAAAACACATTGATTTGTACATTTTTGCAAAAATCCAATAATTGTTGGGTTTTAATGAAACTTTCACAAATAAATGAATTATTTTATTTATTTTTTTTTTTTTTTTCTTTTTAGAAAATCTTGGTAAAAATATATATTTTTTTACACATGTTACCACACCACTTACTTCATGGAATTTCAATAAATTGCAGTTTCAAAATTTGTTTTATTAGCTAAAAGCGGGACTCCTTGGAGAGTGTAAATCATCAATTTTTTTTTTTTTTTTCAAACTACTCATTCACGAAAATCTGCTTCAAATCTTAAAATAATATATGCAATAAAACTTTGACATTATTTAATTAGAAAAGCTTTTAATTGCTTTTATAAATAAGATTTATTAAAGACGCTATTGTCTTAAGAAAACTTTTTATGAATAATTAATTTTTACAAAAATTGTTTTCATTTTTTTAAATTTTAATTATAATAATGTATAATATTATAAATTGTTTAAAATTAAGCATTACTTCAATCCAGTTCAGTGATATTTTTATTAAGTGAAAACTATGAATTAAAAATTGTAATGTTCAATAAAAGTCATTTATCCCTATCATTTTTTTAAATTTAAATTTTTATGCATATAAAATATTACGTAACTTGCTCCTATTTGAAAGTATGGTTGACCATACATGACATAATCAGAAAATAATTGTGTTGACTATAGTAAATTTAAATTCAACATTCCTAAAATTAGATTGCAGACAATATTTTCCAACATTTTTAAGATTACTGAGTACTTAAAAATTATACAAAAGAAGTGCTCACCATCATTTTCTTAAATTATGTTTTAACAGATAAAGTCTCTGTGGAACAAGAGTAAAGATGCTGAAAGATTTTGTCTAGTGATCTATGAGTGACAAGCAATGGTGATAAGTGCATAATTACTGCTATTGCTTGGTTTAAAAATCCATTTCTTTGTTATTTTAAACTTAAAGTAAATAATATATTTTCAAATCAGATTAATTATATTTTAAATTGGCTAATATTCTTCAAATAAAGTTTTAGAAAAGTACATTTTATTTTCGGAAGATTTTTAAAACCGAGAATTAACTTTTGTTTACAAATGGTTTAAAAAATGGCTGATTTTTTGGAAGTGACCAAAAAGTTGAGATTCGAATCAATATAATTTCTATTTGAAATACACCAGAGTATTTTTTTTTTCTTTTTTTTTTTTTTTTACTGGAAATAGTAAATTAAATCATTTAACTTTCAATTAAAGCTAAAATGAAATCTTCAAGAATGCTTTTACATTTTTAAAAATTAATTTTAAACCATAGTTATAAAAAAATCAGTGGAGGTTCCTAAGTAAAAGTGTTACTTAACTATATTTTCTTCTTTTTTTGATAGTGCAAGAAATTCAAAATTGTTTATTCAAAGTTTAATAAAATTCAAATCTTCATAAGCTTTTTAAAGAAAATAAGTTACTTGATTGTGGTAGGTTTGGTCTTCCGTATTTGACTTGATCTATGACACAAATCTTTGAAAGTAGTGGCTAGGTTGTAAGGTATCATTTGTTTGAACTTGGAACATGTTGACAAGCAAGAACGTAGCCTGTTGGGGAAAATATATTTTTAGTTTTATTTTATGCAAAAAGTAATATTTACAAAATCTAATTACTTAATCCTTAAATGTACTAATTTTCTTTGAAACAAATCTCTGGAACAGTTACTGAATTTTTAAGAGATTAAAGATGTTTTAATTTCTCTTTTGTTGGCATTCAATAAATTCACTAATCAAGTTAAGCCAAGTGAGTTTATTTTTACTTTAATCTTTTAAAAATATCTAAAATCTTTGTTTATATATGTAAAATAATTTTTCTTTTCTTTTTTGTTTTTTGTAGATTAACTTTAAACTATTACCTTTCAAATAAAACTAAACTTTAACTTTAAAGAACTCATTTTAAATGTCATTAGGTAAAGTTATTAGATAAATTATTGTAACTTCATTAGAAAACAAAAAGAAAAATCATTTTTCAGTAAGATCATTTTTGGTGAAAATGTGTTAATTTTGTTTTTAGTGTAGCATTTGAGAACGGTAAAAAAAAGACAGACTTTTGATGTTATTTACATTATTCTCAGTGTCTGAAGTCAAGATAAGTGTATTATCATTATAGATACATTTTGATGATGGCACAGTGGTTGGTGGGGGTGAACATTGTGATAACAACAACAAAAATGAGAATAGTCTTCATGTAAATAATGATAACTCCTCATCCCAGAAATTCTGAGACTGGATGTTGCCAACACAATCTTTGTGTGCCATATTGTCTTTCTCTGCTTACTCTTTTTTTATTGTCACTAACAATTCTTTCTTGCCCAGAATAGCCGTTATCCTCAGAAAGGGTTTTGTTACTACTCTCAGAACAAATTCATCGATAAAAAACAAAACTTTCATTATTAAATTTCTTCACTACTTTTTTTTAATCAAAGACCTGACCTCTTCACCATTGTTTTCTTTTTGTTTTACTTTTGCAAGCAAAGGAAAAAAACAAAAAAACAAAGATCTAAAAATCAAAATATTGAATAGTCTCTCCTCGTTGGTATAAGTAGTAAGAAGCTCTTAAAGGAGAATGAATTGGCTGAAGTTGAGAAGTGGTGGTGTTCTGTAAATCATTAAATCTAACATTCAGTTTTCCTTCCCAATAGTGTCTGAAGCTAAGTGTATTATCATTATAGATATATTTTTAATATTTGCTAACTTGCCACAACTCAAAGCAATTCACCAAACTAAATGATAAAAACTTGTTTAACACACAAAATTTCCTTGCAAAATATTTAGAAACTCTTTTGACTTGATATGAGATTTCCTTCAAAGATTACCAGATAATTTTGCTATAAAACTACATTATGAATTCTTTTTTGTGAAGTTGAAAATATGCTTTGCAACAGAAAGCAATCATAAATGTTATGTAATACATCAGTCATCAGTAAATTTAGTACAACTTATATAATTATTTATGTACATTTATAAAAGCATGTCTTCAATAGATTTTTTTCAAATAATTATATTTCGCTTTTGATTGTACACAAAGAATAATAACTATCTTATTTAAATAGTTTATATTAAAACCAAGTCTGTCATATTTTCAAATCTCTTTTTTATTGTTTCAGGTTGAACTAATAACAGAAGATGAAACCAGAGATTTTGTTTTTAATCCAAGAGCAAAGAAATTCACAGTTGCATTCTAAACATGTAATAAATACGGGGGATACGACTCTGAGAAAGCATGTGTGACATTTAAATACATTTAGAAGTACTGGCTTTATTTTTAGAATTGATTGCAAAAATGAGTAAGCAAAAGCATTTTACATGTGATCATTGTAAAGCAATCTTTTTCAACTCTTCAAAGCTTAAAGAACATATGAAAAGACATCTGGAAGAAAAGCCTTATGAATGTCATCTTTGTGAAAAGAAGTATTCTTTCAGACACATACTCAACCGGCACAAAAAAACACACGCAGCCGAGAAACGATTCAACTGTGAAATTTGTGGATCACGATTTATGTACAATTATCTGCTTAAGTCACACCTAAGAATACACATTGGAGCGAATGCATACGAGTGTGAAATCTGTGGAGCATGCCTTACAAATAGCTCAAACCTCAAGGTGCACATGAGAGCGCACACTGGGGCAAAACGACACATGTGTCAAGTCTGTGGGGCCAGTTTGACAAGTAGCTCAAACCTCAAAGTGCACATGAGAACACACACTGGAGAAAAACCATTCACTTGTGACACTTGCAAATCTATGTTTACTACAAAATATCAGCTTCAAATTCACATGCAAAAGCACACAAAAGAAAAAGATTTTCATTGTGAGGTTTGTGGATCAAAATTTGCCTTCAAATCGAATCTTAGTGTACACATGAAAACCCACACTGGGGAAAAACCTTACCAGTGTGATGTCTGTCATTCAAAATTTTACTTAAATGCACATCTTCGAGACCACATGAGAGTTCACACTGGTGAAAAACCATTCAGCTGTACAATATGTGGGTCAGCATTTTCTCAAAGTTCACACCTTAAGCGACACCTGAGGACACACACCGGAGAAAAACCTTTCAGCTGTGAGCTTTGTGATGCTAGTTTTACTGACTCTTCACATCTTAACGCTCATATAAGAAAACATACTGGAGAGAAACCGTATTCTTGTCGAGTGTGTGGAAAAATGAATTCTCGTGGACATTCTTGCAAAAAACACATGAAAACACATTAAATAATTTTTTTTATTTGGTAGGATTTGATTCTTTTTATATATTTAGGATGACCAATTTTATGTGTTCACACATAAAACCCCAAAGTTGCAAATCTGAAATGGAATGTCTTTTATATGTAATTTTTAAACATAAAAGCATTATTTGGTATTCTTTCAAATTCTTTTCATTTATTCTTTCAGATCTTAATAACTGTCTTCGCAATTTTGTTATTAAGAAAAATTAATATTTTAATAAATTAATATACAAGTAGTTATGTCCTGAAAATTTGTGTTTACAAATATGTTCTTTTTTTTCAAGACTTGAAAATAATTAATAACAAAAGTTTCTACAGTAATTACATTTTTAAAGGTGATCAATGTTCCAAAAAATATTGTCTTCTATGCAGATCTATTTTTAAATCTTTTCATAATTTTTGGAGACTGTAGCTTCACAGCTAACAGTTATAGTTTATTGCTTAAGCAGACATGGGTGGATAGACAAATCAGGTAATGGATACTGTAAAATTTGGAATTATTTGACATTTTTCACAGTAAGAAAGAACTCTTAACATTTCTTTTCATCAAAACACTTGACAAAGAACTTAGGACTTTACATAAGTTTACATTCATTTCTTCTACAGACATTTGACAGTCATAATAATTGCAGCATTCTAAACACTTTGTATCATTGTTTTATTATTTGTTAAACTTTAACTGTTTTAATTTCTACACTATCCTTTTTGTGTCCACTTCAGGAATAAACTACGGTCATTGACTATGAAGCAACCCAGTGTCTTATTTAATGGATTTATACAGGCATCAAAATCTTTAATATCAAATTAACTTATTTCCTAAAATATATATTTCATTTTAATATTTTTAAAAGACTTTTTTTAACCATTTGTGTTTCTGATATAAAGAAGCAATACATTGTCAAGATGGAAAAATTGATGTATAAACACTAAAAAGTTCCTTTTGAGTTTGTACGAACCAGGATGAAAGTATGTACATTTCATTTAACCCCCATCTAATATATTTTCAATACCCTTGCTTTTCTCCTCCCCTTTCTATCATACTTAATGTCATGCATTAAATAATAAAGCGTTTCTTTATTTTTAAACAATAAAACCTAAATCAATTGACTCAAATTTCCTGAAGATACTGAAAGGTTAAAACCAAGGTAGTAAAATCAGCTGATCTAATTTTTGAAACTTAAAAGCTCTGCATGTTAAATTTTTATTTTATTTTTTAAGTGTATTGAGCACTTTTTAATACTACCATTTCCTGATCAACTCTGACCAATAACTATTATATAATAGCACACAGTGAGTGCTGATGGTAATAAAGATTTTTTTTGTTTTTTTTTTACATATGCATATGTGAATATACAGATTTAGTCAAAATTATATTAACACTAATAGATTATTTTTTTACCATAACATAATTTTGACTAAGCCTGTATTTATTCTCATTCTCTAATCCGTTCCATTTTATACAGAATTAATTTTCTACTCATAAATAAATGGACTGCTCCACTATCTTAACAGATTACAAATATTGAATATTACAATGGTCAGTTTTTAATTTGCGTATAAAAATTGCTACATGCATGAAATGGTGAGGAACATGCATGCGCACACACTCATATATATATATGAATTGCAGGTGTTACTGAAACACTGCTTGATGTTATATAACAGAGCTGTAAAGTATATATATTAATAAATATACATATCCCACACTGTTTGATACAGGATATATATGAGATTGTGTTACATGCAGGTGGCATCAAATAATTGCCCTGTTCCCTCAGTACTTTCCTTAGGGATTATCTCTGACATTCCTCACTTGTGCAATGAGGAAGGTAACTAAGTTATTGAAATGTCTAAATATTTTTAAAAAACATTTACCCTAAACATATTAATCTTTTATATCACAATCAAATACATTCTAATTATAAACAGGACAAAAATATCCTTAAAAAAAGCTAATACTAATATATTCACCACAGATCCTAATAAAAAAAAAGTAATTAATTATATACTATACTAAATTCAATATATCCAATTTAATCATATGTAATGATTCCTTCTCACCAACTAAATTGTTGCAGAAAACCAACATTGTATATAAATTTAAATGTCCCTTGTATCTCCAACAGAAAAAATAATATATATGTTGGTCATACCATTACTACATTGTCTAGAAGGTTGAGTTTTCATTTAAATGATGCATCTGACATTTCCCAACATTTACAGTAGCATGGTTGTCCACATTCGCAATTTAGGAAAATTCATGTTAAAAATATTACTATACTTTTTCATGAAAATAGACAAACTAAAAATTCTTGAAGCTATCTATCTATATTAAAAAATTGAAACCAACCCTTAATAAAATTAATTATGAATACTGCATAAATGTTTTACAATATTTACAGTAGATAGTTTAAAATATATAGATTTTAAATAAGTTTTAAATAGTTTTATTTTTTATTTTTTAAATATTTAGACATTTCTATAACTTAATTACCTCCCTTGACGTTTGCATGTGTTTACGTCATAAAATTTTAAAATCATACAGTACATAATCTTAGCGCAGGTAACTTCACAGTTTTGCTAAAAAAAAAGAGCATAGTATGATAAAAACGGCATTAAACTTAATGAAAACAATTTTTTATCATCTAAATGTTTGTTATTATTAAGAGGAAAGACCAAACCATTTTTAATTATTTTCTTATATTTTTGAATCCTTCCTAGCACATCTGAAATTTTAGTTAAAAATCTTGTTTTTTTTGGGTTTTTTAATCAGCAAAATTACCATAAAATGCATGATGTCTGCCATTTTAAGAACTTTTTAAGCAAAAGTTAAATTCTCTGTTTAAAAATCTTGTAAAAAAATCTATTATACCTTTTTCAAAAGTCAATTAAGGAAAATTAGAAAATTTAAAGTTTATTTGGAAACAAGCATTAATTACTTTCTTCACAGAAAAAATCTAGTTTAAAATAAGAGAAATCATGTCTTAACAATGGTGACGATTGACAAGTGATGAGTGGTTGTTTCATTAATGTATTGACAGCTAACGTGAGAGGAAGTTATTGTACAGAAAAATAGTGACTTAATTTTTTTTAGCTTAAGATTTTTTTTTTTTTTTTTTTAAATTTTAAATGAACCAACTTATTTACCTCATAATTTTTAATAAGTAACCAATACTTTCAGCAGTGTAATTTATTTTTTTGGATTTTTAGGTACTTTAACTTTAACATTATGTTTGTTGAAGATGCTTTCTGGAAAAATTTAAAATTTCATAACTGCTGAGATAATTTTTACTAGTGGTTTGCAGATTGTAATAAGCTTTAACATTTATGATCTGTAAAGATAGGTCTACTTAATAACACCATTGCCTAGAAGGCTTAGTTTCGATAATTTTAAAATATTTAACAACTTTAATGTTAATCCTTTGAGCCCTGCATTCCTGAACAATTTTAACCCTTCTGCCTGAGCTCCTGAGTCAAAATTTACAAATAATTGGTATGTAATGTTTCATGGTTGATATAAAATTAGTTAAAGTGCTTACTGACTGTTTAACTGGTGGCTGGGCACTAAGTCATTTTTCTCTACCACCAGTAAAAGCGGTGGTCAGGGCTCAAATTGTAAAAAAAAAAATTAAAAAAATGCCAAACAATTGTAAAAATTCATTTTTCATCAAAAAATATTTTTGCCTTCAGACAATATTGTCCTTATTCAGAAAAACAACTAAAAGCTTTTGAAGTTAAATAATGTCTTTGTTTTATTGGGTTTTCTATGTTACAATTCAGAGCTGATTTTCAGTAACAAGGACTTTGAATTATTATTTTATTTTTTTTTTTAATGAAGCATGATTTAAATTCTTCAAATACTTCTGCTTTGTTGAATTTCTATAGTTTTCATAAAATTAGTTATGGGGTGGTAACAAATGTAAAAAAATATTTTTCTCATCACTTTAAAAAAAACATTTTAAAATATTTTCAATCATTTTTATATAATTTCTGAAAGTTTCATTAAATTCTGATAATTTTTTTTTTTTTTTTTTTGTAATTTAGTAGTTCCGCTGTCGCAAAGAGAAACAAGATTTTTTAATCAAAAGTTAGAATGTTCTAAAAAGGATGGAAAAATTTAATGAAAAAAATCAAAAAGTACTTTGGTCTTTACTCGTAGTAATAACAAACATTTTGTCAAAACTTTTTCATCAAGTTTAAGGCCATTTTTTAGCAAAACCATGGAACATTTTTTTTTTTTTTTTTTTTTACTGCATTTTTCATTTCACAAATAAAAATTTAATTTTCAGATGAAAACAAAATTTTGCCTTAGAAAAAACAAGACCCTGTTGATGACATTGTGCTAATGCCGAAAAAACTTGGAATAAAATGAATATGCACCAGCCTGGTAATTTTCTTTCTTTAATAAGGATACTAAGAATCTTGTCCATAATTATGAGAGGATCCTATTTAAAATAAGTAGACAAAACTATTATTAAAATTATTCAAACATGTTTTAATGAAAACCTTCTGCCAAAATATATACTATATATATATAATACACACACACACACACACAAAGATTTTCTAAAAAGAAACATTTATAAATAATTTAATTTCTAAACAAATCTTGAAAGTTCGATTAAAATCAGACAATTATCTGTTTTTTTAAAGTATTTCTAAATCAATGAATTTCTAAACCACAAAACAATGCTCAAGTTTCCTGTACAACTTTATTGTCCTGCGTTGATGCCAGAAAAACAAGATTTTTAGCCAAGATTTCTAATGTTTTTAAAAAGTGACAAAAAAATCCTTTAATCTTTCATCATTAATAATAGCACAAAAGGTTTTGATAATAAAATTTTGTTCTATGTTTTGTGCATGTTTTGGTGAAGTTGCTAAAATGAAAAAAAAAAATTGTTCACACTCGAAAATGTCATTTAAACTACATTTTTCGATTCTTCAACCATGTCTTCATTTAATAATAATAATAATAATAATAATAAACTCTTGTTAGGAACAGCAACGAGACGAATTTCAAAATATCACTGAAAAATTAGAAGTAATTCTTTGAAAAATAAATATAAAATGTAGATATTTTTTTTTTTTTAAATTTGAAAGAAAATATATATATTTTTAAATTATGCAAGCACCAACTGATAGGAAAATTTATTTTATTTGATTTTTTGCAATTTGTTTTAAAATAGGGAGTAGCGAATATTTGTTTTCATTTGTGAGAAAAAGAACGCACCCATTTTGGTAGTACCTCCAAGAAACCAAAATCAAAGAAGGACGATATTAATGTCGGACTTAGACAGTACAAAGTTAATAGTTTTGGAAACTCGCAGTTAGTAAATATTACGAAAATGGTTTTTCATACCATAGTGTACACATTGAACAAGGATATAAAAAGAACTATAAAAAAATAGTTCCCCGTAATTCCCCGTAAAATCTTTGAAGAGCTGGAAGGAGCTGCAGTACAAGACAGGGAGATTTGGAGAGGACTACTAAGAGTTATTTACGACGTTTCAGAAGATGAGAAATCACACTGATTTACTACAGCTTGTCTTCAAATCGAAACAGCTCTGATGATGATGCGTTGTTTAATTGATTGTTATAAAAGGCAACGATAATGCCCCATATTACCTGAATTACCACAAGAACGAATTTTCACTCTATTCAATAGTATTAACATATGGTAATGGTAATAGGTAATAATATTATCCGTTTCTTTATGAGGAGACATTCGGTGTTCATTGATCGAGCAGCCAGTGCCACAATCGGTTGAAATTTAAAATCTTTCTCTTAAAACAATTTTTCAGGAACGTAAGGTTGTTTTACCTACCCAACAGACGATGTTGTTGGTACAGATGGGAACAATTAGAAAAAAAAATGACATTGTTCAATAGTTAGGAAGGTGCCATATTGTCACCTTCCTAAAAATCTATATGAACAGTGTATTTCCAGATGAAGGCTGGTATCCCCTCCCTACCGCTCGGACAGTACTTCTCACTTTTAAAAGGGTTTAGGACTTTAGGCCCTAAAGATTTACCCTAAACTTTAGGGTAAATCTTTGGCACATGAGGGCGTACCAATAGGGTAAGTACCGATATAGAGCTCGTCTTTGTCGGACATCCCATATTCCGTTCACGTAGAGGCGTAGATGTAAAAATGCCTACAAAAAAAGTATCACTTAAAAAAATAAAAGAAAACTTGGTAAAAATAAGTCATGAGGTTTGGAAATTTTTTACACAACCAGAGTTGAGCCAGAGGCTGCCGAGTTGCTCAATAAAAAATCCCTTTTTATTCTATTTTTAAAAAATTTTTTTTTTTGCTTAAATTCACTTACGTTCACAAATATAATCAGTAGTATGGCTAGGTAACCTTGTTATGATTGAAATGAAGTTAAGATACTAGTTCCTCTCTATGATTCACATGGAAGTTTCTCTTACCCTCACTTATTAAAAGTTTGTGCTTTTCCTCCACCTTCAGCAATTGTTGCATCTCCTCTCACTTCGTCTTTTCCTTGCATCTTCTGCTTACCCCAGGCCCAACCCATTCATTCCGCTCTCTCCGTCTGACCAACTTCTTCTCCCTCTGGCTCTGGTAGTCGTGTCCTCTGTTTTTTTTTAGTGATAATACGAAGAATTACAAAATAATTCGAGTTCTTTAATTATTAAAAGTACTTAAGTCTATTACGTGATCCATTTATTTTCAAAAATAACTTTTTTCTTTTTATCCTTAAAAACATTGATTTCTGCTCAAATTGGGCGATTATACCAGACAGGGATAATTTTAATTTACAATTTATTCTTTCTAATCAATGTTTGAAAAGATTTCTTCTGTTTTTTCAGTAAAGTCAATATTGTACAAAAACAAAAGAAATCTAATTAAAAAATACAATGACCTTCCTTATTGTTAAATTTCCTTATCAAGAATGGAAAACGCGAAGATACTTTTTTTTTTTTTTTGCGCATTTTAAATTTTTATTATGCAAACAAAAATAAAATATGACCCCTCAGTACATTTTTTCGGCTAAACAAATTTTAGTTGTAAAAAAAATGTAATTTTTAAGTACAGCTACGAAAATGGGAAGACGTCAAACAAATGCGATCATGTTTTTCGCGTTTATCAAGAGTGATTGTTTTCTTTCTTCATTATGCTTAATTAATTAATCGAAGTAGTTGGCCATCGGACCACATTTAAAAAAATCAGTAAATTAAATTATGTCCTAAAGAATTCTTCGACATGAAAAAATAGCAAAATGCAACACGTGTGATAAAGAAATGACGAAACTCAAGCCTAATTGGTGAGAAGAAATTTTATGAAGATTCTTGGCCATCTCACAAGAAAATCCATCAGTTGTTTACAGCAAAAAACAATTATTACTACAAAAACTGTTCATCATGTTTGTATATCATGGGGCGACAACAGCTGCTCACGTGGTAGGGTTGACGGGTAATATGGTTGTAATTGGGTTTGGATGGGATAAATAACACCCAGCCAATTTCTTCTTTGTACCGAGTCCCTTCAGGACGTGGGCGGTCATGGCTCTTCACAACTTCCTGACCTTTGTAGACCTTAGTAAAATTTGTCTTTTTGCTATAAGTAATCCTTGTTCTGACAACCATTTTTAAAAATAATTAAATAATTTATTTACACAAGCTCGTAGGTGCGCTGTTTTTCGCTGCCCCTCTTGCCTTCAGTATGTCCTGTGAGTGTCAAATTTTCCACGCCCTCCTTCCTCATTATGTGACTATAAATTTCAGCTGTCTCTTTCTGATGCTATGTATCAGTGTCTTTTTGTTTCCATTTTTCTCTATAACTTCGTCACGTCACATCGTACAAATCGACAATGATGGTGAAACGCCAAATAAAAAAAGAGAAAAGGCCGTCGGCGTATTGTTTTCCAAAGATGGGTAGTCTGAGGAAACGACAATGTATCCAAAATAATTGGATTTCTGGTGGTCGTTATTAAAACAGCGTCGACACTGTACCGTTTTCAATAGTTTAGTTTTTTTAACCATTTATTCCGACTTATGGGAGGTTTGGATTAACACTTTTCCAGTCATTTTCTTTCAGTTTTTACAGGGCGCCAAGATATAAAAAGTGGAGTGGTTAACTTAAAACTTAAATCAGATGTTGTATGTATGTATGTATGTATGTGTGTGGTAAGGGGAGGCTAAATCAAATCTTATCGTTTTAAAGATGCCTAACTTTCTCTATTTTAGTTTTCTAATCATCTCATCATAAAATGAACATTAATCCTTAACTTCTGTAAAAAAAAAAATTGTTTTGATTTTAATAAATAAAGCATTTTTTGCATGTACTTATTTTCTGAAAAGAGGACCTAGATTTTTTCCGTACAAAAATTCGTTTTCCTTTTTTTTTTTTTTTCGGAAAAGAAAGGAAAACGAATTTGTTTCTAATTTATTTCTGGCAAATGATACAAAGATACAACAATTATCAGTAATGCTCAATTAAGGTCAATATACTGACTTCTCGGTTCACGCAAAAAAAAAAAAAAAAGGTGCAGACACCAAATGCAGATAGATTCACATCGGGACAGTCCACTCCAAAACGTCATGGTAAGCTTAAAAAGCCTATTCCTGTTTCAAGATATGGATCTTTTCTGTTAATTCACTCCAAAATAAAAAGAATTTATATTTACTAAAATTCACACCAAATCATCCCACAGCGAGGCCCTTCCATCGCACTATGATTGGGTTGACCTTTGCGATCGCACCAAATGTGGGCGACTCGGGTAAGCTCGTTCTAAGTGTGGGGTTTGCATTCGTGCTTCTTACCTTAATAAACAAGTCAAAAACAGATTTTTTTCCTTTTTGTTTTTTTTTTTAATTGTAAAAAAATCCTTTTAAGTACCTCAAATATCATCCGCACTTACAAAATGTGAATAACTCACTGATTTTTGGTAATTTTTAAATTCTGAGGGTTTGCTGCGAGGCAACCTAAACAAATTTTGATTTAAAATTTATAATATCAGAAGGGTGCCAAAAATTTAATAAAAGACAAATTTTTATTTCAAATTTATAATTTCTTGGGGTGAATAAATATTTGCGGTAAGTAACATTTTGGGGGTGAATTAACAGACTATAGAATCGTCCATATTTTCTACTCACCTCCGTAAAAAAAAATCCACTCTTCCATTAGAATCAGTTTTAACCAATCAACACCACACATTGCGAAACTCGACTTTTTATTGGTCGAGACGACACCAAATTGTGTATCAATTGTCGAAATTTTTCTTACCGCCAAGCTGGCTGGAGCCTACTTTGACTTCCCAAAACAAATAAAAGGACAAATTTCAGTCCAATTCACCAGTCAGTAACTCAGCTTCAGAGAGATGCCACACGAATCCACGCGTGTCACTATTTTGACTTAAGAAACTTTTCGCGCGTCAACTGCTGACTCAACCACCAACATCATTCTCTCTCTAAGTCCATTACTTTCTTAAAAAGTGTTGATTTGCACTACTAAATAGTACCTTTTTGATAAATTTTCTTTCTTATTCTATTTGAACATTTCTTCAACAATTGAACATTGCTGAACTGTAATTCATTAACATACTTAATTCACATTTCGTCAACTTTCATATAACCAAGCTTTTTCCAATTGTATTAATTGTATATAAATGTTCGATATTTTCTAATTGAATTCACGACTACCGTTGTTTCTTGTTCAATTTTGTCTTAAGATTTATTCAACTTGTATGTCTATGCTTTATATTGTTGTGATTAATATGAAGAACATGCTTTCAAACTCATCATCTTAAAACAAAAAGAAACCTGATTACACACTCATTTCATAGCAATCCCAACAAGACCAAGATATTTTAGAAAATAGTTCTTGGTTGTAAATTAATGTTTGTTTAAAACTTAAATTAAGTTGAAATTGAGTTATTTCTACAAACTTCAATTTAGAAAATTAAAATAAATTGTTTTGTTTTTTTATCTATATGAACAAGTTTTCAGCCCAACTAGGAAACATTTGTGAACTTCGACGTAGTAAGTTTAGCAATTTTGTCTTAGAACGTTTCTTTGGAGGTACCTATGTCCATTGTAAAATTGTTTTGTTTAATACATATATTTGTTTATATATATATCGGTCTTGTTTGTCTTTTTTTATTTTCAGTTGGACTTAATTCAAGTCCGGCCATTTTCTTGTACTTGGACCTTTTAATATTCTACCATGAGTTACACACGTGTTTCTAATTTAACAACTCACAAAGCCGCCGGTCTTCTACAAAACCACCATTATAGACGAAACATGTAAACAACAAATTAAAAAATCTTTTAAAAATTCAATATTTCGCCTTGTTAGTTAAATAGCCCAATATAAGAGGGGTATAAAACAAGAAAATCAAATTGTAAAGTGAAACAACAAATTTATATTCATATAAATCAATTAAGGTCTCTATAAATAAAATGAATGTATTTTGGTTGATACAAGGTCGTCAAAATGTTCGTAGTAGTTCTTGTAAGAATGAGTTTATGTGTACGTAGACAGGTATGTATGTATGTATGTATGTATGAGCGTTATCGTAGGGTAGGAATGTCTTTGAAGTAATCGCTCAGTCTTAAAATGTTCCGTTCATTTATCAAGTAGAAAAGAGGTGAGAGAGAAAGGTAGAGATAATAATAACGATCGCTTGACGTTTGTCAATGGACGTGTTAATACGTTCGTCTCCTTCTCTCTGGTGACAGGCGAACTTGCCTGTCTTTTATTTTGTTTGTGGGGCTTGAAAAGGTCATTTGGGTTTTCACTCCCGGATATGATTCGGGCCTTTCCATTGGATGCGAACAAACTTCGCGTCGGCTCGCGAAAAGGCCCGTAAAAGAATTTATTTCTGAGAATTGAAGATTATTTGAATTTTATCTTTAAATGTTTCCTAGTTTTCTATTGGCCGAAAACATTTCACATCAAGGTGTGAAATTTCACGGGTTTTGTTTTGGATTCGCTTTTGCGTGTGTGTTAAGCAAAGTTTGTAAATTCGAGTCTTTTTAATTTCTAACAAAATCAATGAGTCAGTGCTTAGCATTTGAATTTTAAATCTAGGTCTTGTTTTGTTCACTACATGTTCTGTTTGCGATTGAATGATATCAGACGCTATACAATCGAAAGTATTTGGAATGGTAGGAGTGATAGTCGTAGGTAGTGTATTCTTCTTTCCATCAGGGTGATCTGAATAATTAGGAAGACTTCGGTGTTGATGGTCATTGTATGTAGAGAGCTGGAAGCATTCTTCCTTTCGTACTATGACCTTACCGACAAAATTACGGATGTTGTATCAGACGTTACGTAAATGTAAGCTGTAGTGATTTTATTTTACTCAATCACCGAAGCAAAGTAGCTCCAAGTCTTAAGCGAATGAAGGACGTGTTTAAAGAATTACAGATAATAGTCATTAACGTTTAAATAGTTTAATCGACGCAATGAAAAGAAGATGGCACAATTAAATGGTCAAACTTCTTGGTCCTTGGTGTCCGCAAAAAGTGTCAAAAGGACGATTTTTCCTATGACACCGTTATTATTTTAACTACCTTCACTCCCTCATAAATCTATTGATTTAAAAGGCGATGATTGGAATTGTAATAAAAGCTAAATATGATAGTAAATTTATACATTTTCGTTGTTCTTGAGAATTTACAACAAAGATATTAAACACTAGTATTTACTGCTTATTTACACTATTTATTTATAATTTATTTTGAATGGTTGGCAAAACATCATCTAATTGCCAATTGATTCGAACTTTATAAAATGATAATAAGGATTTCCTTTTTGTTCATGATAAAAAATGTATAAATTCACTTTCATCGTGTTTAGGTTTTATTACAATTCTAATTATCGCTTTTTAAAACAATAAACATTGCCGAGAGTGAAAGTAATTAAAATAATAGTGGTGTAGAAAAAAAAATGAAAATGAACAAACGCTTGAGGTATTTCAACAGAAGCATCAGAAGCAAGTTGAAGATAAAATAATGACATAATCAAGATGCTGACGTTCAACATTACTTCAAATAAAAATGTTTAGGAGGAAAGCGCCTATCAATACTTGAAAGTGCGATAACAGATACTAAACTTGAGAAACCTATTTTCCTGAAAAATTGCTTTCATAGAAAGATTTGATAAACTTCAACCAACAGTAACACTGGCTCCTCGGTCAATGAATGCCGAATGTTTCCTTATAAGTGGACGGGTAATATTACCAATACCATTTCACGAGATCCTGGACTGCTTATTCAATGACGGAGTTTTCGTTTGGGTTGTTATTGCGTTCTCGGTTCTCACTCGAAATGTGTTAACGAGGCGAGAGTTTATCCCTATTTAGTGCTTGAAAACCAGGTGTAGGATCCACTGCTGATGTACTGAAGGCTCTAATCGACAAAAAAGTTTGAAGAATAGCATCTGGCAATGTTACCTTTTGCTTGTGAGGCATGAGAAGAGAGTACATTTGAATTCCAGTCGAGTTGGTTAAATTCACTTACGCGCAAATACCCTTGGGAATCCATCTCTTCTCCCTGTCCCAGTTATGGGCTGAATAGCAGGACAGACTGGGTCCTATAACCTTGGTTAGCCACCAGTCTACCGCAGAAAGAAAAGACAACCTACTGCGGAAAAATCTTCTGCCTAGTCAGTCGTGAATCGAAAGAGACGTGATCGCTCAGGCATACATCACGTATGGCACTTAACTGACTGAGCGGTATATAAGTTGTTGCAGTCTCGTAAAACAAATGTTTTTTTCTTTTTATTACATTTGCGGCAAAACTAAGTCCAAGGGCATATGGAGGGTTTTTGTTGGATTATGGAATGTAACTCGTGTAGCCGTGACGAGAATAAAGTAGCACGTTAAGTTAAAAGAGGCGATAAACTGTAAAACACTCGAGTAAGAAATCCGTACTTCAACGGTGAATATCTATTGGTCGTTGTCTAGTTATTTGGCGGGGGTAAATCCTCACTTTTCGTATGCCGGGGATTAGGGAGGTGAGAGCGTGCATCATAAAACAGCGCTGCCACCTCATCCACTGTTCTATTCTGGTCATCATCCTCATCATCATCATTACTTACATGACCGGATGCCGTTATATGGTTGCTGCACAGATGAGCATTTGACCCGTTCTCTCCATATATATAATTTGAAAGCCTGTGAGCTATTCATTCATGTGGAGCGTATATTAGCCAAATTGACATGGTGGTGTCCATTTCTCTCCAGGGCAACCACAGTTGTTGTTTTTTTAATTTAAATTGGCACTGACTTGGCATCTCTACATCAGTCACTTTCCCACGACCGTAATGTGGCTTCCATGTGTCTTTTCAATAAATATTTTCATGACAATTGTTCTGATGAGCTTTCCTTTCTTGGTACATCGACTGTATGAATTTAGACTAAAGTAGCAACTAGGTATCATCGTTTTACTGATGAAATAACAAGATGTAACAACAAGTTCTATTCTAATAATTCCTTTTCTCGCTTGTGGAACTCTACCGGCTTCTTGCTTTCCAATCAACTTTGACCTTCAAAATTCAAATGCCGTGTCAATCGTCACCTTCCCTCCCTTTGATAACTATTCTTTTATTGTCTTTTCTTTTCACTAACTTTCTCTCACCTTCTTTCATTCTCAGTAACCTCTTGCGACTCGGTAGCATTATCGTCTTGCTTGGCAAGAAACGATGAAAAGAAAAAGAAAAGGTAAGCGGTAAAAGAATAATTTTGTAAAGTTTTAAAAGACTCAAGTCTTTATTTGGAGCTCTGTGGTACTGCCTTCACAGCTACAAAATAACTTACCTGGAATAGGGTTGGTTTTTGACAATGTCGAGAGGACATTAGTCCAATTAACGTGTAGCTCTTCTTCAGTATTGTTTTTTCCGCATTACAAGTCGCCAGTAAGTTTCGTCACATAATCCCGGATCAGATCTCCGAGCATCATACACACAGGGCATTTTCTGATCCGAACATACCATGGAGCATCTGGTATGAACTAAATACGAATTTCTCTAAATGAGGTCACGACACCACAATATTTTATAGAAGTTTTCGCTAGTGGAATTTAATAAAAAACATTAGTGAGGTCGATTTTGATTATTAATCGCCATTAAAACTGATCTTCTGTAACAATAAATCTTTATCTGACATGGCGGGCGGTTATGACTTCGAACAACATTGATGAAAGACGTGATAACACAATGGCCACCGTTTGGCTTGTTAACAAGGAAGGAGAATTAACGCATTCTGTCGAAACGCCAATACTTTCAGATCGCGCAACTATGAAAGCGTCTGGGTTTCCCAAATTTCTCAGTGACGAGAAGCTCTTGAAACAAGACAAATTAGAAAGACCTATGTGAATTTTCTGATGACTCTTAATTCTTAAGCCCATGGCGAATTCTATGACAATAAAATATTCATAGAAATTGCCATATCACATCGTTAAATATATCGTAACCATACGAATGCTGGTCGTTATTTTAAGAAGTAAGGAGGTACAAATGAAAAGATTTGAAATTAATAACTTTTTCTATTTCACTGAAACAGCCGTTAAACACTTCTATCTTCCCTTATTTTTTCTTTCAATCATTTTCTCATTGAAACCAAGTAGCGTATGTCGTTTTTTTTTCTACGCAGTCCATTATTTTTTTAAAGTATTGGCTGGAAACGTTAAACACTTCTATCTTCCTTTCTTTCTATCTTTCTTTCTACCTTTCTTTCTTTCATTTTCTCACTGAAACCAAGTAGTGTTTTTCTATCTTTACACGCGATCAAAACGGAACAATCCATTATTTATGAGGTATTAGCAGAGCGTAACGGTCGTACGAACTAATGAAATAAAGGACAAAGACAATTATTATATGATTTTTTTTAGTCCTAACAATTTAATCTTTAAAAATATACACGAAAAAAAGATAATTTTTAACACTATTTTCTCCAATAAATGTTTTCAAACTTAATGATTAAAGTCCAGTCGTTATTTTGTGGTGCTAAGCTTTTCAAAGTCGGGCATGATTGATGTAACTTGTAGCCTCATATCATAACCTGCATTTAGATTATCCCTAAGTTTTAGTAAATGCATATAATGAAAATGACACATAGATAATTTGTCAGAAATCTTATTAAAAAAATTCACTGCTTGTGCAACAATTAGTTGGTATCTTTCGTGTAGGTTAAAGCTTTGATAAATCACTTTCTTTTAAGTTAAATCATCTGTTAATCCTTTTCTTATAGAAAAATATAACACACACACACACGCATATATATATATATATGTATGTGTGTGTATGTGTTTGTGCGTGTCTGTGTGTGTGTGTATATATATATATATATATATATGCAGGGCCGTTGAAAGGATCATGTAGCTCCTCGCTACCAATCTATGATACGGGGCCCCTACTCTATTACATCTCAATTTACATAAGGTAGTATTCATATAAAATACAATGTTTTTGTAACCTAATTATGTACAATAATGGATCATATGCAATATAGGTAAACAATTCAACTAGAAAAATGTTAAATAAATACAATGTATCTAAACACAAATTAGAGACATGTCATAATCGACCAATCCATCTTAAATAAATCAACAACGTTTTGCGGCAATTTTTAACATCAACTTGAGATTTTTCTTGTTAGAAAGTTGGATGATTTGACCACATTCAGCATTATGGATAAAAAAATAGTGAATTTTATATAGTGTTTTTTCGAGACTTAGTATGAGCAAAACAAATTCACTGATTTGAACAAAAAATGATCCCAGAATGATGCCAAAACCCGCGAAAATTTTTCATCCTTTAATAATAGTCAGTTGTGCTTAGTTTAATTTGTAACGTATAAATGTAGGTAGAAAAAAAATGAAATGTTGATAAGATAGCGAGGGTTACAAAGTACTGCCTGGAGCCCCAAACAGGCTTGCCTTCACCGGTTGGGGGTTTCAGGGATAGTACGCACCGGCCCTGTATGTAACTTAGTATGACTTATATTTGCGTATATTAATGTTATATATATAATGTTTTCATGTATAACTCATTTTGGGAATTTACTTCTTTGGATTATTCTATAACTTCCTTCCGTCATGTTAAGATATTAGTATATCACGGATATACTAATGCCTAATGTGGATCTTGGAGAGTAGATACAAACTGTATATTCCCCCTATCTTTCCAAGCGCCCCATTAGTCAATAATGACCGTTAACTGATAGGCCTTTGTCATGTATCATCTGTTGGTCTCTAGCAGATAGGCCCTAACACTGAAGAAATGGTCAGTGTCGAGTTTTTTTTTAGCCTGATGGCACACGTATTTTTTCGAACACGGCTCAATTCTTCGAATAGGGAATCCAATGCCTGAGAGATCACAGGTTTTATTGACGCCAAAGTACGCTGTCTCGTTTCGGTCCCATAGCGGTGTTTAACGAATTTAGGGAGGGTTAGGCAAATAAGTCGAATCCAAGTTCAAACGATGATGCTTCTATTTCGCGTCGTCTCTTCCTCGTCTAAAAGAGGACTTATATGGTTGTAACATTGAATCCTCAAAAAAGTGTTCGTCTGGCTATTGCCTAATATAAGTGATATAAACCTTCACTGTGGCGCATCTACATACTATCAGGCAATCTTACTTAACATTTCAACAATGCTATTTTTTTAAATGGTGGTACATCGGTCTTGTCCCAATATATATCTCCCATCATATATAAATACCCGATGTGATAGGTTTTTCCATGAATATCCTAAAAACGGAACAAAGTTATAAGCGAGAGAAAGACTGCAAACAAGATTGTTTTCCCATGATTCAAAAGAAGGGAGTTTAATTTTTCCCTAAATACCACCTTTTAGCCGTGACGAGAATTATGTAACTCTTAGAAATGTTACGATAATCATATGTAAATGTGCGTAGCCATGACGAGGATAATGTAGCTCGCAAAGATATGAAGAGAATCTTGTTGCTCATAGAAACGTGACGAGAATCATGTGTTTTTTGTGTAGCCGTGACGAGAATCATGTAACTCGTGTAGCCGTGCCGAGAATCATATAGCTTTTTTGTAACCGTGACAGAACCAGGAAGATAGTTTAGCCGTAACTAGAATCATGTAGTTTATGTAGCCGTGACGAGAGTCATCTAGTTCGTGTAGCCGTGTCGAGAATCGTGTATCTCGTGTATCCGTGACTAGCTTGTAAAGACGTGACGGGAGTCATGTAGCGGTAAAGTTAAGCGGTAAAGTGTAAAAAAAAGCAGTTGAGTAAATAAGAAATACGGACTTAAACGGCGAATATCTGTTGGTAGTTGAACTGTTTGTGAGTGGGGGATATTTCTTCTTTTCGTATGAAGAGAATCAGGGAAGTGAGAACATGGGTAATTAAAAAGACCTGCCACCACGCCTGTTAGCAAGGAAGACATAAACCACACAACAGACTCGTAGCAAATGGAAAATGGTTTAATGTTTAATGTTAATGGTAATGCCAATATTAGCCGTTTCCTTATTAGAAACATTCAGCATTCATTGACCGAGAAACCAGTGCTACTATCGATTGTAATTTATAAAATCTTTCTCTTAAAACAATTTTTCAGAAAAATAGCTTTCTCAAATCCAGTAGATGTAATCGCACTTGCCACTATTGATGGGCGCTTTCTTCCTAATTTTCTTTATTATTTAAACTTTAAAGTAGTGTAGAACGTCAACATATTGATTATGTCATTATTTTCTCTTCGAATTATATGTGCTATCCATTTTAGTTGTTGCTGCTGTTGAAAGTACTTAAGTGACGCGCTTTTTTTTCTGTTATTTGGTATAGTTCCTTGTTTGTGATTCTATAGCGCCAATCCATGAAGATTTAAAAAAGGGTGGTCATCGCTAAGACTTTCGAGTTTTTAATTATTGGCTACTGTTTAGATATTTCTGAACGGGTTTAGCGAAAATACAATTTATTGGTGCGCATTTCTGATTTATGTATAACTAGTTCAGTTGCCGCCATTTTGCTGATAGTCAAATGATAAAATTTCAATAAATTATTTGCCTATTCAAAATACTACCTTTAATATAAAAATATATTCTGTTTAAATACATAGTTTTTGAATGGATTAGAAATTTATTAACGTTTTCGTTAATTTTCTTCTTAAGATAAATAGAAAGCTCTTTTTGATTGGGGAAAACTACTGAAATTTTAATTCAAATGATTTATTTTTAAATCCTTCATTTAATTTTTTGTGCTATTATTATTATTATTATTATTTGCTTTGATTTTTGGTGTGAACACATTTCTTTCCGGGTCTTGCCCAGACACCTAAGGTTAGAAATGGCATCATGACATTTTCCACTGACCAATAAAAAAAAACATACAGACAGACATATTTTACACAGATAAAGCCCTTCGTAAGGTGTGAGCTGAACTCGTGGGAACAATTTTTTGTATTTCTTTAAGACATAGGCTTCCAGAAATCCCTTCAATAAGTTTACTGGAATGTTTTCCAACGAATCCGAGGGGTCTAATTACAACAAGGAGAGTTGATGTTCCCATGTGCCACATTTTTGAGATTTCGATTTCAAAGTCCTTGTATTTTGATAGCTTTTTGAAGATCTACAAAGATACATCGCAGTCTGCAGGGACTGCCATATCAGTAAGGAGGCTCTTTTTTTGTTTGCGATCTCTAATAACAATGTCTGGGCGGTTAGCTTTGTTGATTGTTCTGTCTGTGTGTATTGTGTAGTTCCATAAAATTGTTACAGGTCCAATCTCCGTAACCGTGTCTGGGTGGTGTTCATATAAATTTCTTTCAGTTTTCTTCCTGTAGAAGTTGCAGATTTTCCGGTGCAGATATTGGCCCGATCTGTCGTGTCGGGTTTTATATTCACTGGGTGCCAATATCGTGCAACCTGATGCAAGATAATCAATTGTTTCTGGATATTTACCACAGAATCTGAATTTTGGGCTAACACAATATTTATTTTTTTATTTTTTATTATTATTATTATTATTGCAACTGTGTCTACTGTCGGAAGAGAAACAGAAATTGAAGAAAAGAGTAACAAAATATAAAGCTAAAATAAATCCTATTCAGAAACAATAATGAAGGAAAAGAGCAAAGGAAGCTGTGAGATGAACTTCCGAGAGGATGCTTCCCTGGTTACGACCATCTTAAACCTCTTCAAGTCAAGGCTCAACCATTATCTATTCTACATATCTTCATAATATGCAAACCTTGCTCCCTTCATGTAAACCCTTACAATTTCTCCATTTAGTAACCCTTTACCTTAAGTGGATCTTGAACCTAGTGAACAAGAGTAAAATAAGTATACTATTATTATTGATTTTTTTTTTTTTTACATATCTGGAAGTCGATGAGGGATCAAAGATTCCATGAAAGGGTTGATAATCTAAAATATTTAGGTTACCCTAATCTAGATAAAAGCTAAGAAGGTAGCAAGGAACTTCCCACTTGAAAAATTGGCGCAGTACAATCTACCAACATTCCACTTACTTCTGTGCTAAAAGTAAACTCTGCCCCAGTTTAATATGAGGAGTGCTGAAAAGTTCTCGGTTCAGCTCAGTTCCCAACATCTAGCTAAATGAACAAATATCAAATTTCAGAGTGGAAGGGCTTCTTTGTTGGGGAACTTTTCAGCGTCCACTTAGAGTAAGCAAATTAACCTCTTGTATTATTATCAAGGCAGTGAGTTTAATCTTTATTGAGAATTCCACTATATTGTGCCTGACTAAACTAAATAAATATAATAAATATCTGTTCTGCCTGATGGCTGAAGTAGTTGCACTTTGTTCACTGGTGGCAATAGTGTTTGTGCCAAGATGAAAGTCAGAATTTCAAATCCAGACTTTCAATGTAAACAGCCTTTACTTGGAAGAATGTTGTAACATAATTCTCTCCACAATTAAACCTGAACTGGACTAAGTTAGTAAATCTCTCTTTTATATATATATATATATATATATATATATATATATATATACCCAAGTATAGGATTGGTGTATATGAAATAAATTCCAATAACCAACAAATACCATTCTTAAAAGAGTGCTCAATACAGAGTAGAGCAAATATAATTAGTTATTCGAAAATTATAACATGAATATATTATAAAATCACTACAAAAACAGCCATTTTGTTTAAACTCTTCTGGTGAGTTATCAAAACACCATCACTTGATAAGACACCAGAAGTGGTGAAACAAAATGGCTATTTTTGTAGTGATTTTATAACATATTTATGTTATAATTTTCGAATAAATAATTATATATATATATATATATATATTTTATAATTATTTATATATATATATATTATATTATATATATTATATTATATATTATATTATATATATATATATATATATTATATTATATATATATATATATATATTATATATATATATATTATATATATATATATAATATATTATATATATATATATATTATATATATATATATATTATATATATATATATTATATATATATATATTATATTATATATATATATATTATATTATATATATTATATTATATATATATATATATTATATTATATATATATATATATATTATATTATATATATATATATATATATATGATAAAAATATAGTTTTAAGCTATGCTATATCTATGTGTTAAAGTGCTCAATATCAGGGATAGAGCATATATAAATATAAAAGTGGACATTGAAGTCAACACCCAGAAGTGACAGTCTGTTTCATGCTTAAACACAATCTTCAGGCCATCCACCTCCGATTTGGTAGCAATACTCAATTTTTGGTTTGATCTGACTTTTCATAGAGATAGAGCACACCAGGACAAGTAAATACTTTCTAGAGAAGCACAAGGAATCAACAAGGTATCATCTGTACAGAGCAGGGATTTTCAGCCAGGGGAGAATTCCTCTGAGAGGAGAAATTCAGGATTTCAGTTAGGGAGGGAAAAATCTTTTACTTTTTCTTGTTTTGTATTTACAGAATTCAGAGCCCATCATGAGTGCAAAAAAAAAACTCCCAATAATAAATACATATATGTAAATGTATATGTCCTAATATGGGAAAGAAGGATGATTCAGTATTCTTGGGCCTTCATGCACAAAAAAAAATGGATTTTCCCTTAACACCACTATTATTTTAACTATCTTCACTCCCTGGCAATGTTTATTGTTTTAAAAAGCGAAGATTAGAATTGTAATAAAACCTACTTATATGAAAGTGAATTCATAGATTTGTTTTTTTCTTGAGAATTTACAGCAAAAATAATAAATACCATTTCACACATTCCTGTTATACCCTTGTTAATATTGTCTGAGAAAAGCCATGGCCATTGCCACAATGCAGTTCAACTACTCTGTCTTTCTGAACCTGACAATCTTCTTTGAGTCAGTGTTAAATCTTCTCTGTATTCTAAAATTGCCACAGCTATACTACCTTTTTATCTACTATGCCATGCATATCATCTACCCAAGTCAATTTCTACAAATGAGTAAAGTGAAACCATCTGATAGACTGTTCTAATTCTTTGCTATTTCAGTTTTTATAATATGTAACATTTGCTCTGATATGGACAACCTGCTGCATGGTCAGCTTATTGGCAACTAATCTGGTTCCCTCATCAGGCTTTTCTTGTAAACGGGGTGGCAAGTAATCCAGTAGGATTAAAACAAAACCTGTCAAAAGGCAAATGAACATTCTTGTAGGGGTCAACAGCCATTCTGACACAATGGAGAGCATCAGCCATGGCTTGACCTGGAGAGAGAGGTGGTTGTCACAAGATCTACTTGTGGAAGACATACTATGCCTGAAAGAATACCTCTCCAGCTTTCATCCCAGACATGTGGTGGGAGCTGGTCATGTGCTTAGTAACCCTATGGCCATAATTAGACATTGGTATGATGGTGAAGATGATGATGTATATTTGCACAAGTGCATGTTTGTATCATTGAACTGGGAGTAGAAATCTTAGAACATGCATTTTTCTGTTTTTCTTCAAGAATTTTCTAATTTATTAATTATAATTTTGGTTATATCTTTTTTCATTTCTTTTTTTTTATGTTATCATGAAAACTTGCATGAAACATTGATAGTTTTGAATATACCATTTTTTTTTTGTCTACACTATTAGGGATAGTCTTCCCCAAAAATGGTTGAATGGATTCAATACTGAGTAGCCTTTTTTCCTGGTAGAAATTAAATAATAAAAAAAAAAGAAAGAAAAAGTTCTATGATTCCCAACCACCCCGCCTCCCATTTTTATAACTTTTCTTTCTTGATACCATCTTTTATCGGTTGCTAGAGAGCATTTTTGTTCAAGTGTATTTCTGTGCATGGATCAGTTTTTAAATTCCTTATTCAAATTTTATATGTCCACACCCATTGCCAGATGAACTCTAACATTAAGCTAGGACAAAAATAACTTCCATAGCTAACACTAACAGTAACACTTATGCTAGAGTAAAATTTTACATTTGTCGGAATTATTTAAAGAAAAAAGACCATTTTCATTCAACTGGTGTCTTTTACAGTCACTCAGTACAATATGTGCGTGTACGCGTATTCGTTCGGGTATCCACACACATACGCACATAAATACGTGCACACACAAATATGTTAATAGTTTCTTCGAGATAAGAGACACCAATGAATATAAGAAAGAGAGTTGGAGGGGGCAAGAAAAGAAAAAAAATCTATGGAAACACGTTTCGGACATAACCAAGGACTAATTACTTTTAATCAGATTCACAAAGTAGCTTGGGCGATATTGTTCCTGTGGTTTTCACTACCAAACAATACTTATAAGCCCCAGCAGAGCATTTATAATACGCATTCAAGGCGTTTCTGATAGTTTTGTACAGCTGTGTTCCGTCATTTGCTTGTAAAATCTGCCGTTCCGTACTTATTTTCAGAGGGCAACTAAATGCAGCTTACACCGATGTAAGTGCCCGGATGTTCTTTGTTATTCCAGAAGTGTTACCGGCGATCGAAAAAATTTTTAGCCTTCCTCGAATTTTTTTTCGCTTCCGTCTTTTTTCCAACCCATTCCCTTGGGTGTTGTCCTTTTTCGGGGGGAGGCCCCGTGTCCATCTACTGACCACTGGTCACTGAAATTAATGGCCAGACCAACGAGGTGAGTCGCTATTCTTGCCATGTTGGTGTATGTGTGTGCATGTGAGAGAGGGGGAAAGAGAGTGAGAGTGAGAGAAAGAGAAAGAGAGGAAAAAAAATGTTGTTACTATTATTACTACTAATACTACTACTACTACTAGTAATGAACTGGACTTTGGTTTCGGCCTGGATATTGAGCAATACTTTTATTTAGGACTTCTCATATCTTATACTGGTCCCCAGCTATTTTTCTGGTGATTAATATTACCCTGAAGTCCCGGCATTTTCTTTAAAATTATTCTAAAACCATATAAGTTTATTACACTAATGGCTATTTTACACTACTAATAATAATTATCATAACTAAATTTGTCTATGGCTGTCTCATTCCTTTGACTCGCTCTGTATTTTTCTTTTTATAATCTTTTAACATACGAAATGTTATTTAATTGCTAAATAAATACGCAGCTTTTAGAAAACATTCACCTAAAAATATGTGTATTTGTGTACTTATTACACTACTTTTAAAAATATAAGGAATCGTTTACGTTCTGTGATGGAAATCCTTTTTGTACACAACTGATGATTCTTCCTTCACTTGACTTCAGTAATTTTTTTTAAAATTATTTTCATCTATTTTTTATTTTTTACCGTTTAAAAAAGTGTAAATATTATATTTTGTTATTTTAATTTTGTTGGGTGAGTTTTTTTAGGTATTTTATTGATTTCAATGTTTTTTAAACAGAAATTTATAAAAATAAAAAATATAACTATGAATTGAAAATAAACAAAATTGGCAACAATTTTTCGTTATTTTAGCAGAGCTTTTATTTTTAAATGTATTTTTATATTTGAAAATCTTTTTTTAGTTTTCAAAAACGTTGCAAATTAAAAATTAAAATTATTTTTGTTCTTAGTATTCTTTTTTTAACTAAACATGTGGATTATTATTTATTAAACGTTCATAAAGTTGTTTTTTTAATTATTTAAATATTTTTTTTTCATTTTAGCAACTATTTCACAGTGGTGTTAATTTATTTACTTGTAGTTTTCTATAGGTATTTGTTTACTTTATATTTCCCAGATTTATATTTGAAATATGCAGTTTTTTTATATAGTTCAATTATTGTCTTGTCAAAAAATGTAAACATTTTTGTTTGTTTAATGACCAAATCAAATATTTACTAATTTTTTTGTATAATACATTTTTAATTTTAGTTAACATTTTGTAGATTAAAAATGTTTATTCTTTTTTCAAATCACTATTGCCAAAGTATTTTAAATTGAGATTTTAATTTAAACAATTTTTTTTCTTTAACAAAAAATCTGTCTTGCTTTAACTTTGGCTATAGTTTTATGCTTAATCTGCTTGCTTTAAGATTTTAAGTCGGATGTCAAATATCGACGTATTCATTGTGTGAATCCATAAAATAAAAATAAATAATTTATTGACTTTTTTTTTTAAAACTATTTTTCCATGTTTGTGTAAGTAAACATTTCTAGCTTGCTTTGTTTTCTTTTATTTTTATTGGATTTATTATTTTAAATCATAAACTAAGTTTTCAGGTGGGGAAGTAATACTTTGCTCTTTAAGACCTGTAAAAAACGTTTTCAATTTTAAGAAAAATTAAAAATATAACTATTGTACTTTTAAATGTGCAATATTTTTTAATTATTTTTACGTACGATTTCTTCGGTATGGATTTGATTTGATCAAATCAAATTCGACGAACTTTTCAATTCAATGAAAATTAAAAACTTTTTTTAAAATTTTTATTATTTTTAAAAGAATAACAAAACACATCAAACTTGATTAACTTTTGTAAACTACGTTACTCCGAAGAAGAAATAAATTAGTACTTTGTGTTGACATTTCCGAAATATTTCGTGAAAAAAAAAATCCATCCAAAATTTGTAAAAGAACTTTTACTTAGTTCACCAAGAAATCTGCTGAGGATTGGACAGTTAAAAAAATATCCATAAAACTCCGAATAAATAAAAATTTCAAATAAAAAGTGAACAATTGGCACTACTTAAGGAAAATGGTCCGCTCGCATTTTTAACACTACAGTGTCCTCTACATTTGTTAAAAAAGGAAACAATATTCGGCACTAAGTGTAGTAATTGAATATTGACTGTTATATATTTTTTCGATATGTGGTTCGATATTTGATTTCTTTGTGACAGCGCAATAACTTACTTGATAAGTTTTCCTTTTTCGTTTTGAAGTCATTGCTTTCTCCTGTTGAAAAATTCTTTCACAGTCCCATCTGTAACTTTTTTGTTATTTCTGAGCGAAAAGAATCGCGTGGATTTTTTTTCTTTTGTGCATAAAGAGGTTAAGAAGTGCCGATGCTCATTTTACAGAAGAGAATGCTGCTATTTCAATAGAGTACCAAGTGCCTACCTACTAAAGACGAAGTTTATTGATCATATTCTTATTCCTATAGAAAAGAGGGAGAAAGAGCTTGTAATAATTGTCTCTAAAATGTGAAGGATTTCCCACCCTTTCTAAAGAAAAAAAAATGGTTTATTTATATATAATATCTAAACGTCTTCCTACGTAAGGTGTTCGTCACACACAAAAAGTTTCGTACACTTTAAGCAGGCATAGGAGGAATAAAAATACAAGACAACAAACTAAACCTGCTTGTCTTTCTTCCGTCTCCACCCGTTCCCCATTTTATTTTTATTTTTCTCTAACTTTCTTTCTTACCATCTACTTTTCAGTCTTTCATTTGCTTTTCCCAATTCTCTTGTGTGATATTTTTCACATAACACAGATACACTGATCTTACAGAAAGTGCACATATACTCCGATAATAGGTAACACACTAAGTAAGAAATCAAAACAAAAATAATTACTTTTTTAATATATATTTTTTTAAAAGCCTATGATCCATAAATTAATTTGTAAATCTTTTATTATATAGCAACTATGAACTTTTCTCTGTCATTATTATTACTATTTTTAATACTGTGCCCCTTCAGAATCTAGACAATCATGAATTTCCACAGCATCCTTTTTTTTTTTTGTTCTTTATTTTCTAATATTTCTGAATTGCCACATCTTGGGAAAGATAGTAGAGTGGTCACTGACATGCAGAGGTTTGGTTGTATGCCCCTAAGACTTGAGAAGGGTAGCTTATAGGGCCTAGTACTGAGAAATATGAGAAAGGAAGACATTTTAAATATATAAAAACAGATGAAACATGGAATAAACACTTTATTCAAGTTAAATATAAACTAAATTTTTATTTCACTCTTTGATTGGATGCCCTCCTGCTATGAATGCCTAGGGCCGTCGCACCCTCTGCCCCCTAGTGAGAGTGATTTCCCATTGATTTTTCCTCCATAGTTTTGAATTCAGAACTGTACTCCAAGAATGGCTGTAGAGCTTGGTCTACTTTACATTTTAATTGGGAAGAAGAGATAGATTCATGCCTCTCCCAATGGAATTCATGCAAAAGTCAATGTAAAAGATGAGGCTGGGATTTGAACTCAGCTTGAAATTGAACTTTTGGTACATATGATTTACTCTGCCTGCACGTCTACTTCTAAAAGAATTCAATTAGTGTGTGTATGCTCAAGTTGATAAAGAAGTACTGGATTTTTCATTTATTAATCCAACAGATTTTATCACTTTAAACACTATTTTTAGTAGATACCCATATTTGAGGAGGTGCTCTATTTATCTTTGATTTACAGTATTAAAATATTGAAATAGTTTCCTCTTGTCTTGATCGGGACATATGTATGTATTTTTTAAAAGGATATTTAAATATTATAAATAATTACATATTTTGAATCATTTTGTAAGATGTAGAATTCTTGCTTTTATTAGCCTTTTAAATTATATAGATTGTTAGATTAAAGTGTGAAATTTAGCTCTTGTGTTACATGCATATAATTCCATCACTAAAAATATTACTTTAGCCTGATAAAGTCCTTTTAGAGGATGAAATGTGTTACACAGAATTTTTCCACTTTGTAAAATTTCCTGATATAACTGAAAAAAAAAATATATGTATATTAAGAATTTGAGCAAACGATCCCGACAGAAGTATACATTAAATGACAATTAGAAAAAATGTTCATGAAAACATTCATTTTTTCTAAATATTATACTTTCATGAATGTTTTTCCAATTGTCATTTAATATATATACATATATATATGTGTGTGTGTGTGTAAAAATTCAGATAGAATTGTGTGTGTGTGTGTGTGTAAAGAAAAAAAATCGTAACTGAATAAATTATATATATATATCAAATGGCCTAGTGTGTGTGTGAGTGAAAATTCAGCTGTAACTAAAAATATATCTGTAAAAAAAGCAATATGAATAAAGACATGGAAAACCTTTCTTAGATAACACATTTCATCCTCTGATAGACTTTGTCAAGACAAATATAAGGGCTTTCATGACTTACTTTTGTTCATAAATACATGTTGCTAAATAAAATCTTTAGATTTGCCTTAATAAAGTTCATGAGAGGACGAAACACATTGGTTCAGAAAGATTTTCACTTTGCCTTTATTCATTCATTCATATATATATATATATATATATATATATATATATATAAAAATATGTATAAAAATGTTGTGCAAATGAAGTTAATGAGTTAATTTCTTGTTTCTTACTTTTCTGTAACTTCAAGTTTCATGTGATGGCAATCTTCAGGCAGCAACTTACCACCTGAAAATTATTGTGGAATGGTAAGAAACATATGTGATATATATGATAAAATTGACTGATATAAAATATTCAAACAAAGCATGCAAGATGGTATTTGTGAAAACCAGTTGGAAATTTATTTTTCCTTTTTTTTATTCTGTTGCCAACATTTCATTCAGCATTATCAGACCTGCTGAGATAAAATGAAGGAAAAATTGTTATGACATCCTTGCTATTCAGATTTGTGGTTAATCTTTATATATATATATATATATATATATATATATATATATATATATATTTAATTTATGCTATATTTATGAGTTAGTGTTCAATATCAGGGATAGAGCATATATAAATATAAAAGTGGGTATTGAAGTCAACACCCATCAGCAATAGTCTGATTCATGCTTATATGCAATTGTCATGGACTGACGATTCCGTATAAGCATGAAACATCCTGTTGTCACTGGTTGTTGACTTCAATGCCTAGTTTTATATATATATATATATATTATATTATATATATATGTGTGTGTGTGTGTTCAGCTTTGGGATAGACTGAACAGTTGTCCAATATTACAGTTGGCCTACAGGTGTGTAGTATGCAAGTAATTTTGCTTAGGTTAAAAGAAGGACTGAACAATTGGTGTTCTTCCTGTACTTGAAAAAGTTATACAAAATATTGTGAATGCTCTTAACATTATTTTTTTCCTCTCCACTCTATGTTGGCAAAGAATACTGAAAGCAAAAGACATGAATTCCTTCTTGGTTTGGAATTACAGATTTTTCTACATCAGCAAGTATATTTGGTTATTATAAGAACACAGATTAAAAGAGATGTGAATATAGTGCTGTCATCTGTAATTTTTTTTGAAAAAAGACTAAATTCTTTGGGTGGCTATTGTGGTTATGTCCTTTAGGATGATTCATTCTGCCGGTGTACAGTGGTCTCTATTTATTTATGAATTGTCCACTTGTAGTTGTAGGCTTATGGCCATACCCCATTGAAATACTGGTTCCTGTACAATCACTGAAGTTAAGCAATGTTGAGCCTGGATGGTGTGACCACTTGGGAATATCAAGTCCTGTAAGTTTGAAAATACAAGTGGTGTAATTGATAATGGCTTGGAATTGGAAATCAGAGAGCCATGTACCTGTTCAAGTCAGGTTCATTATATTCACTTACACAAAAATACCCACGAGGAAAGGGGTATGAATCCACCTCTTCTCACCCCAATTATGGGTTAAATAGTAGGACTTGTATCAGTAAATCATTATCTCCAAAAAATTCTTGCAATCTAAAAATATTTTCTGACTTCAGATAACCTGCAAAAGGTTGATAAGCTGTAACCCCCCCCCCAAAAAAAACACAATCAATATAGAAAGTTGTAGAATGAATTAGTCAAAATCTGCTAACAACAGCAAAAGCAACATATGCAATGGATTCTTCAAATGATTGTAACGTCTTTTTAAGTACTTTTTGTGAGTAATAGCCATTTGTGTAGAGTGAGCCAGATTTTGTTACACTTTTATAAGAATAGATAAGAAAATATGAGGGTGTGCTGAAGAGTACTCAGCTTGGCCTATTTCCTGATTAAGTTTTTTTTTTTTTTAAGGGTTTTTTTGGTTAAGGTTTTTTTTTTTTCAGCACCCCTGTTAAGTTTTGTTTGCTTAAAACAAGTACAAATTCTCTACTTGATGTATTGACTGCAACATTGGATATATCAAACCTTTACATAGTGGCATCTGTTTTTGTTTGAGATACCATTAGAAATTGCGGTATATAAGACTATGATTTAGTTTCATAAATTATATTTATTAAACCATAAAGAATGATGCCAAAATGCATCCTTGGCACTGGTTTCATTTTTTTTTGTCTCCAGAGTGCAATATGATGCATTTGCAATTTAAAAAAAAAATTAAACTGATGCCTGAACTCACACACACATGACCACTCCACAGTTGGGAACATAGGGTCATTGTAAATTCCATGATCCTTTCATTAGCAGCATAGTATGTGCTTCGCCAGGACTACATATAGTTTTGGAATTCAGATTTGTTCTTCTCTTAGACTGGTTGCCACTCAACACTGAAGAGCTCAGTCTACCCTACTATTTACCCATAGTTGGAGGTTTTGAATTCAGAGTTGCCCTTCTCCTAGACTGGTTGCCATTTCTTTCTATGGTAGACCAGTTGCCATCCAAAGCTACAGAACCCAGTCTGTCCTGCGATTTACCCATAGCTGGAGGGAGAAGAAGAGGATTCATACCTTTCCCAAGGGTATTAGCACATAAGTGAATATAATGAACCTGACTGGAGTTTGAATTCTGCTCTCCAATTCCTCAATCCAAGCTGCTATCCACTACTCCATCATGCCTTTTATTGTTATTTAAGGAAATAAAAGCCGAGATAGCTGCACATATGTATCTGTGATGACACAATGTCATAAAAATGTGAAGGTAGTTTAGCAGTGACCTGGCATGAGAAATTGATAACTCAAGTTCAAATTCTGGCTGAGTTCATTGTGTTCACTTTCACCCAGATAGCTTTGAGAAATCTATGAATCCATCTCTCTTCCCCTCCCAGCTATGGATTAAATAGCAGGGCAGACTGGGTTCTCTTGTGTTGAAGTGGCAACCAATCCACAAGAAGGAAATCTCTGAATTCAAAACCAGTCTGAAGGGAGATAGGCTCCATCATGCTATCTTACGCTAGACACGCCACTGCTCTGACTTCAGTACATGTGGTGCGTTTTGTGAACGTAATGAGTTAGGGGAGATGACATAAAAAAAAGAATCTTATTTAAAAAACGAAGTTCATTTTGCAATTTAGAACAATCTGAGAATTAACCATGAGAAAAAAAAAAGTTCAAAGTCAAAGGTCAGCTTCTTTTTTTCCTACATAGAAAAAAGTTGATGCTTTTGAAGCAGCCCAGCTAATCCTCCAACAAAAGGAGGGCTGAACGTCATTGTCACTTAATAGCCAGTTTTCAAGGAGCCTTTTTCGAATTCTACTGTGTTTTAAGTTAACGTTACTCAGGCATAAAAGAGGTAAACAAAAGTACTAGAAGGGGTGGAAAGTTTGTATAGAATTTTAAAAAGAAATGGGAAGAAGTGTCAGTGGGAGCCATTCACAAATGAAAAGTAGGAGGTTTGAAAGTATTAGATAAATCAGTACTTACAGGTGAAAAGAGAACAGTGTTGACAGGTGACTAAAAAAGGTATTTGTGTGTGGGTCATTATACAATTATTACAAAAAGAAGTTAATAATCAAAGCATTTTTAATGAGCTAATTTCTATTATTTACAAAGCTTAACTTAGTATGGCACAAGGCCAAATAAGGGAAAAACTAGGTTTAGGAAGATTGTGTTATTTTACATGTTCTTTTAATGTTCAAATGTTCTCTATTTTTTAGTCCCACCAGTTCAGGTCTTTACAGCTTGGATATACCATATCCATAATAATTTACATATGTAGATGTGCCATGATATTGGCGAATAATATTACATAATTTTTTTTTTTAATAAATACTTAAAAATCTGTATATTTATATTTAAATTATAATTCTACCTTTGTAACTTGAAGTAAGTAATTTGTTTGAATGTGTGTGTGTATTATTGCATTCTTTTACTTCTTCATACCTCATATTTATATTAAATACATATTAGTCACAACATGTCTTCCATTCTATTATATTAGTAGGATGCACATGTTTGTGTGTGTGTGTGGGGGGGGGCTTGGTATCTGTCTAATGTTTTTTGTGTTGTATCTGAAACTTGTATATGTTCTTTGTATTAATAAGCATATTTATTTATTTTTGGGTGGGAATATTTTATCAAACATTGTGATATGTAAATACACACTTAGTTTAGTATTTAATGTACATGTGTTTATACATACATACATACATACATACATATATATATATATATATATATATATATAATAATAATTTACATATGTAGATATACCATGATATTGGTGATTAGCTTTATATTATTTTATTATAATCACTTATGTGTGTATATGTATATTTATATTCAGATTGTATTTCTACCTTTGTAATGTAAACTATGTAATTTGTGTGAATGTAGTTATGTTTACTTTTTTGCATATGAGTGTGTACTTGTTATATAGATATTTATTTTTCATATGCATCCATCCATCTCTCTGTCTGTCTGTCTGTCTGTCTATCTGTCTGTCTCATATATATATATATATATAAACATATATTATTAAATATAACAGACAATGAATGTCTATTATGTCTGATCATGAGCTGTTCTAATGTTCAATTTTTTGCTTCAATTTCTTAAGACCAACTTAATAAAAAAATATCCAATTGTTAGACAATTTTTGTCTTTATTTTCACCAGAAATTAAAGCAAATATTTGAACAGATCTGACATAATAGACATTCATTGTCTGTTATATTTAATAATATATGTTTAAATAATGATATGCTGCCCCAATACACATATATATATATCCATAATAATTTACATAGGTAGATGTGCCATGATATTGCCGAATAACTCTGTATTATAAATTATTTTTGTAAATACTTAGGTCTGTGTATTTATATTTAAATTATAATTCTGCCTTTATAACTTGAAGTAATTTATGTGAATGTGTGTGTTATTACTTTTTTAAATTTATGTTTATTTTAAATATAAAAGTAAAGTTCTTTGTGGGTTTTTTTTAATAACGATTCCCATATAAAATATGGACTGCCCTATCATTATGATAACTTAACATATTTAAATTATATAACGGTTTGTCTTAATTCAGCACCTGAATTTTCAATGCAACTATTGTTGAGCATAATTTTGTATTATTTCATAAAAAGTCCTATTATCTTTTTACAATTAGATGTGTTGTGTTTTTTTTTTCTTATGGGAGCAAGAGTTTGGAATGTCCTTGTATATCATATTCAATAAAGCATATATATATATATATATATATATATATATATATATATATATATATATATTTCTTTTTAGTATAGGTTCTCAAATATTAAAACAATTTAAGTCTGCAAAATGTAAGAAAATTATTCTTGGCAAGATATTTAAAACATACTCGTGTTAAACATTTTAAATTGATTATTACCCTCTTTTGGCACTCTATGCCAGGCATCAATTATCAGTTTTCAACATAACTCTCCAGCCTTTTGAACACAAGTAGATGTTTATCCCTTATTTCATGTTCCAGTCCCTTCTAAAGTCTTTTCTCTTTCACTTCTAGTCGCCCCTTGCATTTTAGTGGCATTATCGCCTTGCTTGGGGTGAATTGATTAAAAAAAATACCTTCCTTGTATTTATCAAAAAATAATGATCTAGATTTCTAAATGGGTTAAATGCAAAATTTAAGTTCTTTTCAGGAATTTCATCTCATCACTGCAAGTCAGGGTTTCTAAACGTAAACCACTACTTTTTAATTAGAAATGTGAAAGTTTCATTTTAATCTTCTTCTCAAGCATGAATAAGATTAATAAAGTTCCATAACTGAGGTGAAAATCATTCAGGGTATTCAGAAGCTTCAAATATCTTTTTGGCTGTTGTACGAGCCCAATGTATTATTAAAGGGGATCCCTCCTATTAAGAATGAGTTTGGTTTCTCTGAAAACAATCTAGAAAAATATTATGCATGTTAATTTTTTTTTTTTTCTTCATTATAATCTTTTGATTATTTATATTATTTACATTCTGACTATTGTTCTTATGTGGGTGCATGGCTGAACAGTTAGAAAATTTGCTTTCCGAACATGAAATCCGTGTTTGAATCTTACCATGATCAGTTTGTCAGGAAGGTGACTTCTTGATGTTATCAGTCTGGGGAGGTGATCTCAGCATGTGGTACCTTTGAAAAGTACCTGTAAACCCTAACATGTGTTGACCCAAGTGATTGAAGTTGGGTAGACAAAACTCTTCAGAAGCTATTGATGGTTGCACTATCATGAAGTCACAATTCTCTGTGACTAAGGGTTTGAGTATACTGCCTTGTTCACACTAGATGATGTGCTCTCTACCAGAAACTGTAACTAATGCCCACTCAGCATAGTTGCAGTATAAACTATATGTGGGCTGTCTGGGTGTTGGACAAATACAAATGTGACTGAGCAGGCGTCTTCAACAGGGATTGACTAGCTGTCCTAGCAGACAGGCATACTCAGAAATGAATGGCCATTACCAGTTCTTATCTTTGTTATTATCATAACATTTCAGTCATTGTGCTCTCCATCCTTCTTCAGGTGCTTGCCAATCTGGATAACCTGGCTGAAATGTTGGGATAACAACAACAAAGATGAGGACATTAGTCTGAATGTAAATAATGTAAATAAAGATAACTTCTCATTCCAGAAATTCAGACAGTAATGTTTTGGTTGTTTTTGTCTTTCTTTCTTTTTTAATTTCAGAATGTATTAAAACGTGAGACTGTCCTCCAACCCAAACCAGAAACCTGGATCCTATTGAAGCAGAAGAGACAGAGACCGGTCACAGTAAAATGAGTGCTCAAGAGAAGCCCTTTCATTGTGACGTGTGTGAGAAGTACTGCCTAACCAAGGCAGACTTGATACGGCACATGAAGGTACACAACTCTGAAAAATCTTTCAATTGCAATGTCTGCGGCAAGTACTGCTTGGCTCGCACTGACTTAAATAAGCACATGAGGACACATACAGGAGAGAAACCTTTCAGCTGTGAAGTGTGTGGAAAGAACTTCTCACAGAAGAGCAACCTGCACACTCACATGCGGACTCATTCAGGGGAGAAACCATATCACTGTGAAATCTGTGAAAAGGGATTCACACAGAATATCAGCTTGCATATACACATGCGTACTCACACAGGTGAACGCCCATTTCACTGTGGAGTATGTGGCAAAAGCTTCTCTACAAGCACTTATCTCCATACACACATCCGGACACATACTGGCGAGCGTCCCTTTACCTGCACAAAGTGTGGAAAAGGTTTCTTTACAAGCAGTTCTCTGCACACTCACATGAAAATTCACACTGGTGAGAAGAACTTCATTTGTGAAAAGTGCGACAAGGGTTTCTTCACAGGTAGCTCCCTACGTTCACACATGAAGACACATAACCGCGAAAAGCCATTAGTGCACCCTAGAAGAGCCAATGCCAAACCAGGTGACCGAACTTTCCTTTGCGAGGTGTGTGGCAAAGACTTCAGCCAGAACAATATCTTAATTACACACATGCGCACACACACTGGAGAAAAACCATTCCATTGTCAGATATGTGAGAAGGGCTTTTCTCAGAACAGTAGCTTACAGAGACACATGCGGATACATGTGGCAGAGAAGAAATTTTCCTGCGAAATATGCTCCAGCATTTTCTATACGCAGAGTGAGTTAAACACACATTCACAATCCCATACTAGAGGCACAGTTGGCATTCAGGATAAAAAGCCCACTCTGCCAGCAAATACTGACTTGGATGAATCTACTAATCCCTCAGACTCCTCTGCATCCCCCAAGCCACTCTCTGATTCCCCAAGCTCCACAGAAAGCCCCAAAACTCCCATAGATTCTACTGATTCTAATGAGGATTCCAACTCTCCAGTGGAAACTAAGAGTGTTGAGCGCCCTAGACCCCTCAGAAATACTAGCCCTGTAGAGCGTATAAAGCCTCTTAAAGTCAAAATTAGCTCTATAGAAAAATTAAAGCCTCTCACAGATAGTGTTAGCACTGTTGAACGTCCCAAGCCCCTCACAGACACAAGTAGCCTTATTGAGCGTCCTAAGCCTCTTATAGAATCTAGTAGATATAGTAAACGCTCAAAGAGCCAAACATATATTAAAAGTCATTATGTTAAGCGCCAAAAAGCTCAAAATTTGAGCCGGACTGAACGCACTAGAACTCATGCAGGTACTTTAAGTAAGAGTGAACAGTCCAAATTTCATATTAGCTCTACTAGTTGGTCTGAGTGCCACAAGTCTCCCTCTGAGTCAGCTGAGTCCCATAGTGACACTGATAAAAGAGTTGACTCTCCAAAACCCCTTCTTGATACTATGAGCAGAGTTGAGTCACCTAAACCCTCTAGAGATACAGTGAACAGAGTTGAGTCTCCAGAATCTCTCAGGGAGACTACAAGAGGAAGAGAGCTCCATAAGCCACCAATTGACATCATAAACCAAAGGCCAAAACCCCTCACAGACACTGTTAACTGCACTGAACCCTCACACACACTCATTGATACTATGAACCCTATTGAGCACTCAAAGGCCTTCCTAGATACAGTAAGCCATATTGAACAGCCCAAACCACTCACAGAATCAGTGGGTCATATTGAACGACCCAAGCCACTCACAGAATCAATGGGTCATATTGAGCGACCCAAACCACTCACAGATACAATAAGTCACATTGAGCAGCCCAAGTCACTCATGGGTGCCATGGGTTATATTGAGCGGCCCAAGCCACTCACAGATCCCATGGGTCATATTGAGCGGCCCAAGCCACTCACAGATCACATGGGTCATAGTGACCGGTCCAAGTCACTCATAGATGTCATGGGTCATATTGAGCGGCCCAAGCCACTCACGGATGCCATGGGTCTTACTGAGCGGCCCAAGCCACTCACTGATCCCATGGGTCATATTGAGCGGCCCAAGCCACTCATAGATGCTATGGGTCATATTGAGCGGCCCAAGCCACTCATAGATGCTATGGGTCATATTGAGCGTCCCAAGCCACTCACAGACACAATGAGTCATATTGAACGACCCAAGCTGCTTACAAATACTATGAGCCATATTGAACGGCCCAAAACACTTATAGATACAATGAGCCATATTGAACGGCCCAAACCACTCATAGATACAATGAGCCATATTGAACGGCCCAAACCACTCATAGATACAATGAGCCATATTGAACGGCCCAAACCACTCATAGATACAATGAGCCATATTGAACGGCCCAAACCACTTATAGATACAATGAGCCATATTGAACGGCCCAAAACACTTATAGATACATTAAGCCACATTGAACGACCCAAACCACTTATAGATACAATGAGTCAAGTTGAACATTCACACCCCATCACAGACACTGTTAACCATAGAGAATGTTCACAATCACTCCTTGACACTATGAGTCATATCGAACACTCCAACAAGCCCTTTATAAGCACCATGAGCCATATTGAAAGACAGCAGTCTCTTACAAACACGACAAGCAGTCATATTGAGCACTCACAAACTCTTATTGACTCCATTGGTCATGTTGAGCGTCTTAAATCCCTTGCTGCTTCCACTACTACCACCACCAGCCACATTGAACACTCCCAGCCTCTTATAGATACTATGTGTCATGTGGAGCGGTCAAAACCCTTTTTGGATACCATGGGGCATGTTGAACACTCAAAACCCTTCCTAGATACCATGAGCCACATTGAACACCCAAAACCGTTTATGGATACACTTAACCCTCCTCACCGCCCAAATCCATTCATGATGTCTACAAGCTCCATTGAACGTCCCAAAACTCTTATGGACACCATTAATCCTACCACTCACCCTAACCCCTTCATGGAGTCTACCTATCCTACTAACCGCCCACATCCATCAATGGAATCTGCTTATTCCAGTATCCGGCATAATCTGTCCATGGATCCATCATATCCCAGTATCCACCACAATCCACACATGGATTCTACTTACCCATCTAACCGTCATAATCCACCCATGGATTCCCGATACCAGATAAACCATCCTAATGTCCCCATGGATGCTCCAAATCCCAATGAGCGTCCCAAACCACTGATAGATACATACACAACTTCACATTCATTTTAAGTGAAGTTTTATCTTTTATAACTTTTTTTTTTCCTTTATAGATTTCAATCTAACAAATGACTACCTCATTATTCATTTTGGTGGGCAACTTGCAAACTCCTGTTAAAATGATTTAATGACTTTAGTCATCGATCAGACATGTTTTTGGCTTAATGGTGAGTGTGGGGGCAGAGTGGAGGGTTGATCTTCCTTTCTTTTATTTCTGCCTTGATGCTATGCTTTCCACTTGCCCTCCCCACTTCAACAGCTCAGTTAGGGCAAGAGTTTTGAGTTGATTGTACTATAATTACACTCAGCCTTTACCAGCCTGCCATTCTCCTAACTCTTCCTCTTGGTCCTGCCCCTCCTCTCGGTCCTGTCCCTCCTCCCAACTAACCCAAGGACTTATCCACAGACAGTAAGTTATGTTCGGAACATATTTGTTTCCGGATGTTTGTCTGTAAGTTAATCTGTTCATGAGTCAAAGGTCACTTCTATTTCTTGCAAATTTAATTGTACAATATTATACAGAAGATAACATGTATAGCAAACATTGACTACAAGTACAGTGCCATATTTCACCATAATTTATTGCATGATTTAACTGAAAAAAATGAAAATGAAATTTTTTAGAGAAGCTAAAATATCAGAAATGGCTTTAAAAATTGTAGTACAACCCCTTGTGGATACTACATTTGTTTTTATTATTGTTTTTGTCTTTCGGACATTTTTGAGAGTGGGGCTGATCAGTAGTGTTTCTGTCAAGTGGACACTCCATCTGTTTGGCAGACCTGACCAGTGAATTTTTGTGAATAATGCACTCTGTTTATTCATGGTGGTTGTTTTTAATCCAGGATAAGATGTGGTCATTGAGAACTCAAACCATTCGAGTTCCTTTTGGAAAATCATCTGTGCTAACGTTTAATTTGTTGTGGTAAACACTCTGCAGTAACTGCGATCCTAAAAAGAATTAGAAATTATATCCTCTGGGTAAAATTTTTAGCACGAGACACTGCCGTCTGGTGTGTTTGTCAGCAAATAATGAACTTTGGCATCTTGCCTTGATCTAGTCATCTGAGATCTTCCATCTTGGTACTTTGTTCCTGTTTGATAAAATCAGCACCGTTAAAGCATTCAGAAGATAGTGTTGATATTAAAGATTGCATGCACAGTGTTGCAAGTTTGCTCTAGTCAGTTAGATGACATTAACAGTTGTGGTATTTATTAAGATCAAACTTAATCATGCACAAGCTTTCAAATAAATATCAGCTTATATAAAAATAAACAAACATGGCTAGTCACCTGGGTATGATGATAAACTACATCCTGCAGCAAAACCTCTGATGGTGAGATTGGAGATTTTGAGGAGCATGGAACCACCTCTTAATTGCTGTTGTTCCTAGGTCCATCCTGACCCGGGGTGGCAGCACCTGTTAGGGTCCCAGCTATGGGCAAATATTGAACACCCAAACAAAAACAAAATACTAAAAGTATAAACATACATTTTTATAGTAAAAATTCCAGCAATACATTTTTATATAAAGTTGCCAACAGTACCTATTTATATAGTAAAATTACCAACAATACATTTTTAATGCAAAATGACCAGCAATACATTTCATAGTAGAATGACCAACAATACATTTTATCTGTAGTTGAAGGTATACAATTGCATTCAAAATATTTAGATTTCAGCCTTACCTAACCCATGGAGGTTGATATGCCACTAAACAAAATCAACCAACCAATCAACTAACTACCCAACGAATGTCTAGTCACACTGTTAACAGCAGACACTAGTAAATTCCCTATTTTAAGGGGTCAGGTTTACACACTAGGATATTTCACAATGCGACATCTGTAGATTGGAACTGCCTCTGTTTAGGGACAGAAGAAAGTTTGATGCTGTTTTAAAATGCCTTATGTGGGACAAGTTCGGGCTAATATTCTCTTGTTAATGGTTTCTGACTCTCAGGGATGTGCTGGTGATATAATGGATCACGGCTCGGAATCAGAAATCAGAGGCCCGGGTTCAAATTCCGGTCAAGTTTGTTACAATCACTTACGTGCAAATACCCTTGGGAAAGGTATGAATCCACCCCCCCCCCCAGCTATGGGTTAAATAGTAGAACTTGTATCTGGAAAAATTATTGTTATTCTCAAATAATTGTTGTTGCAATATTCACTCACAACAAAAATAATTATTCCTACAATCCAAAATATGTTTCAGCTTTAAATTACCCCAGAAGGGGTTGATAAGCCATGAAAATCAAATCAATCTATCAATCTTCCCGACTCTCAAATTTCTGCTCCTTTTCTGTTCACTTGTTCCATTATGTGTTTGCATCACTATAATCAATCAACTTCATTACTCAACAATGATAAGTAACATTGAAAAAAATGTGGATGAGAAAAACTAGCTCTTCATGCATCAGCTGGCATTACCAAACATCTCCAAGATTCAGGCAGCTTAGTTGATAAATTATACAACATCAGTTTGCAAATGGCATGTGCAGACAAAAAGTTTAAAGTGTTTTTAAGTCTGTAAAACAGGTTTTCCACCAGAAATGTAGAATGTGCACTAACAATTTTTTTTGTGGGGATAAAACCAGACAAGTTCCCTTTGCACAAATGTTGGTTTATTGATTGGTTTTAGATGAGAAATTTCTAATGGTCAAAAAGCGAAACATCTGATGTAAAATATGACTCATAAATAAGTGCATATGATACAGCTCCAGTGTTGATTGTAATTCTGCAGAGTGAATACCGCATCTGATGTACACATTTAAATTTTAGATAAGTAATATCTATATGCATATGTTTAGGGAGGTGTATGCATACAGTGCATACATACATTCATGCATACTTATATTTATGCATTTATCTACATACATCTTATATATTGTAATACTGAAATGCTATATGTATTTAGTTACAATCAAGCTGAACACCAAACATTGAAACAGTTACACCAACACATCCTCAAAAATCAAAATGTATACAAATCTCTTTACCTGATACAAGACCATCAAGAATATAAAAATAGTAAATACTACCTGGGTATATACTGCAGACATCAAAGAATATTATAACCTTTCTTTTGGTGCTGAGTACCATCCCAAATAACTGAAAGATAAGACAAGAAAATTTATGGAAATAAAAAAATTGATACATCGCAAAAGTAATGCTACTTCTGTCCCATAATAGTTGTTACATTTTATTCAGGAAAAAGATACATAAATGTAACAGATAATGTGGGACAGAAGTAGTATATTTCTGTCAACATATTCAGGGTTGAGATTCCACCAAGATGTTGTTATGGCTAAAATGGCTGCTTTCAAAATCCTTCTGTTAGGAATTAAGTCCAGTCATGAAGCAACTAACTTTACTTCATTGATATTGATTAAGTCGCAACATCTCTTGGGAGCTCTTTGCTAACATCTGGTGTCCATACACACTCAAAAAAAGGAAATAAAATTAAAAAAAAGAAATAACCAACATAGATATGAGCCTCATTTGTTGACATTTTATGGCTTTATTTGGGGAGAGAAATAGTTGCATATTCACACACTATGCTATGTTTGCCTACCTTTTAATTACTCCATTTTTATGTTTTGCACTGAACGCCTTGAAAAAAAAAAGAAGCTCTAAACTAATGAAAAGTCAACAGAAGTGTCTAGGAGGGCAGTACACTCAATCTACCCACAATTACACCCATAGCATCTGAAAAGCACTTGAAGATGCAAATTCAGCAGAACACTTTATTAATTATTATGGTAGTGGTTATGGAAATTAAAATTTATATCAGCCTACCCAATTCATCTTCTTTATTTTATGAATGGTTCCTGATTGTGTCAAATGAAGTACAAAACATTTGTTATTTTTTCTTATATTTTTCAAACCTGGGAAACCACTTCAAATACAAAAGATTTACAGTGTAAGAAGTTTCTGAATTTGGATGTGTATGCATGTGCTGAAAAGTTGTTGGCCCAACCCAAAAGAGATTCAAAAACAAACACTGATGTTTGGTCAGATTTTGGGGAAAGTGTCAGGCTGAAAATCTTTCACCACCTCTTTATATCTTTGCTGTCCCAAAATGACCAAGCATTTTATTTTATTTTTTTCTTTGGAGGACTTCTTGGTCAGACTGAGAACTTTCATCCTTATCTGATTTGTGTATATGTATGTGTATGTAAATATGTGTAAATATATGTGTGCATATGTCTGTGTATATATGTGTGTATATCTAAATGTGTGTCTGTGAGTGTATATGTAAAAATACATGTATATATATGTGTGTGTGTATGTTTGCGTGTGTGTGTGTGTGTGTGTGTAAATATATGTGTATGTAAATATAAAAATTGAGATACAAACGAATATATCTGAAAGACAATAAATTGAACTGACAAAATCGGAAAACTTATTTTGCTATGTGTTTCATTCCTTTATGAGCTTCAAGTTGAAAATGAAATTATTTATTAAAAGAAATCTGCATGTGCTTAAATTCAATATGAGATCATTCAAAAATATTTGATAAATTTTCAACATTAAGAGATGGGAAGGAAATTAAGGCAGGCATTAAGAGATGTAATTATTATTAAGCCAGTAATTGAAAAAGAATTTTTGCAATAGTAATCATAACCACAATAATAATAATAATTTTTTTTATTGTCACTATTACTATTGTTTCTTTTTATATGTAGTAAATTAACCATTTTTATTCAGTTCATTAATGTTTTTGTGGTTATTTTGAAAGATACCAATTTGCAAAAGAAGCATTTCTCTAAAGAATGGAGATGAGTGGAAAAAAAACAGGTTGTATATTTATTGTGAAAGTCGCATCAATTAGTGCACTTTCAATGTATTTATGTCTTAAGTTATTTTCTTTCTTAACATTGACAGAAAAGAAATGCTTCTTTTGCAAGTTGATATATTTCAATACACTTGCAAAACCTTCAAAGAACTGAATGAAGATGGTTAATTTACTGTATAGTGATAATGATGATAAAGATAATTATTGCGGCTCATATTGCAAAAATTCGTTTTTAATTACATCACTTAATACCCTCCATAATTTCTTTTCCTTCTCATAACATTGAAGGATGTGTGGGTGGTGTAATGGCTAACAGCTTGGAATAAGAAATTGGACAGCCAAGTTCATATTCTATTCAGGTTCGTTACTTATGCACAAATACGCTTGTGAAAAGTATGAAACCATCATCTTCTCATCCCAGTTTTGGGTTAAATAGTAGGACTTGTATCTGAAAAAAAATCTTTGTTATTCTCAAAAAATTGTTAATGCAATATTCATTTACAGACAAAAAAGAATTTTTCTTACAATGCAAAATATGTTTCAGACTTAAAGACATGCACACAAAGGGTTGATGAACTGTAAAAAGAAAAAAACAGTCATAACATCAAAAGTTTGTCAAATATTTTTGAATAGTCTCAGATTTTAATCTGAAATTACGTCTTTTTCTCATAATAGTTTTTCTGTGAATACAAATACAGTTTTTTTCTTAATCTCTGCATTTTTGCATGAAGAAATAAAATGTATTGCATTTCCTATTATTTGTCAATTCAATTTATTTGTGTGTGTGTGTGTGTGTGTGTGTGAGCATATATATATATATATATATATATATATATATATATATATATATAAACTGTCCAATAGTTCTTTTTATCCAAAGCACTGTCAGATATAAATTTAGGCATTTTCAAGGTTGAAATATATTCACTGTTAACAAGAAATAGTTTGTTATATGTATGTATATAATATTTTCATTTTCAAAACACAGTCAAGATATTGTGTCCATGTTCCTAGTTGATATTATTGACTGTTGTTTTTTTGTTTTTGTTAATAAGGCTTTCCATTATTTTTAGCCTTTTTTTTTTTGCATGCTATTATATTTGTGTTATTCTATGAACCTGGACACAATATCTTAATCTTATTTTGAAAATGAAAACATTATATACATACATACAACAAACTATTTCTTGTTAACGGTTAATATATTTCGACCTTGAAAATGGTTAAATGTATAGCCAAAAGCACTTGGATAAAAAGAACAATTGGACAGTTTTTATATAATTTATTATCCAAAAAGAAAAAAAAATCATACAGTGCTGTTCAATAAAAGTGATACACCTGATTTTTTTTTACTAAATGTTCTCTTCTCCGATGAAATGAAAGTTGAGCTAAATTCAAAGGATAAGTGATCTAAAATTCAAAGAAGCTACTTTGAAAGCTCTTTGAATTTAGCAGTAAGTACTGTCAAGCATCCGTTCAGTATAATGTTCTGGAGATGCTTTTCTTTTCATGGGACTGGTTTCTTAAAACCTATTGAAAATACCCTCAGGAGCGAGCAGTACAAGAGAATATTAGAGTCTTGTCTGCTCCCTTCTACTGAAAGTGTACAAATCGACCCCACCAAGCTCATTTTTATGCAGGATAATGCTCCCTGTCACAAATCAAAATTGATGAAGGAATACTTTGAATATTATGATATGGTCACCCCAATCTCCTGACCTCAGCCCCATAGAAAACTTATGGTGCATTATAAAGTACAGGCTGTCGAGAAAGCAGTTGAGCAACAAAGAGGATTTGATTGTGAATTTCATATCCGAATGGAATTCAATGCTTGGAGATGAGATTTGCCAGAACCTAATCAAGTCAATGCCAAAAAGGGTTGAAAAGGTTATTCAAAATAAAGGAGGACCCATAGATTATTAAATATTTCAAACTATATTACCTATTATAAATAAATTATACTTCTATTATTCTTTATTTAAAGCTGTTCGGTTATGTTTCTATTGATTACTAGTGGCAGGAAATAAGTGAGTCACTTTTTATTGCACAGAGTTTTTCCCTAAATCTCATTTATATCCAAAATTATAATTATCAATAGAATACCTTAGGCTAAGTAAACTTTTTTACTAGGTAGTCGGAAAGGGGTCTTTATATTAGTAAGATTAAAAATTAGTTTGACCCCAAAAACAATAGTCAAAAAAATTTTTAAGTAAAAAAAATCAGGTGAGTCACTTTTATCGAAAAGCACTGTATATATATATATATATATATATATATATATATATATATATATATTATTGGATTTACTCCAAGCAAGGCAGTAAAGCCACTAAAACACAAATGGTTACTGGGAGTGAAATAATTAAAAAGCAGAAACATTACTAAGGAGTGAGAGCAGGAGAAGATTAATCAGGAAAACAGTAGATAACGATTGACATTGCATTTACACTTTTGAAGATTAAAGTTTACTGGAAAACATGGAACCAACAGAGAGTTCCACAAATGAGGAATGCTACAAAAGAAACTGTTAGCATAAAAGTTAGTTATATCTAGCCATTTCAACTGTAAATTGATGAGACTTTGGTGCCAAACTAGTAATGTGCTTAAATTCATAAAGTCTAGATATCATTAGTGAAGAATTCATCCAACCAATTACCATTAAAGTATTTATAGAAAAAGCACAGGAAAACAACATTGTGATGGTAGGTGAGTGACTAAAGCTGAGATGCCAGGTCAGGGCCAATAATATTGCTGATTCTTTGGATTTTATTAAGAATTTCTAAATATATAGCAGGAGCACCAGACCATATGTAGCAGCAATATTCCAAGCATGAATAAATAGTAGACTTATAGACATTTAAGTCAGATTCTGGAGAGAAAAATTGTCTAGCACACGACAGTAAACCAACTTTATTTGCAGCTGACCTAGCAATGGATTCATTATAGTCTTTCCACTTCATGTTAGCTCAAGAAGGCATAACGAGTGACTCTCCTGGAAGTCAGCCTCAGCCATGCTGATGAAAGGGGTTTCTCAGATGATTTATATATATGTATAATATATATATTACAATAAATCATATTTTATATATATCTAACACTTTCGCCCCAGCCCCTCAATCACTGGCGTCTTACTCTCTGGGTTGAGGTGTCTACTTGGTCCTAACTGAATTTAAGGGAGTGGCCATAGGTCCCCTGAGCATCCATAGATTATTCGACCGGTCTGCTAGTTTAATCCTGCTTCCTGCCCACATTGTGATTTGTTTGATCCAGAAAGCAGAAGTGATGTCTGTCCATTCACGGTCAACTGAAGATGTAGACATGGCTGTGAAGTCTGCGCTGAGAAATTTAGAATGCAGCAAAAAAAAATTAATATCTGCAGAAATCCAGACAAACAACTATTCAATTGAATTGTTAATGTATTTTATATAGCAGAAAAGTATAGTAGAGAAAAGAAATGGGTTACAGAAAAGAAAAGTATTTAACATATATAACTCTTGCAATGGAGGGATAAAGATTTCTGTGCGGGGCTTAAAGTTGTAAGGCATTCCTCCTCCCAACGCTTGCCCGGGCCAATTCTCTCTTCAAGAATTTTCTCCAGTCTGCCTTTATCAGCAGAACTATGTGTTTATATAGATAAACCCAGCTGGTTATAACTGACCCTTGGCCCTACTACTTCACACGTGATTATCACAGGGTTCTGGCTGCTTCAACCAAAATCATGTGAATTCCAAAGTTCCTTCTAGCTTACTCAGCTCTATTTCAATTTTTAATCGATAAAAATTATTTCGACTATTTCCATTGTCTTCTGATGACCCAGATTCAGTGGGTACAACTTCTGCCCTAGATCAGATTTCCACATCAGTAAACAAAATGCTCTGATTTAATTTTGCTATTCAAATCTACTCCAATTTCACTAAAAAAAAAATATACGTGTGTATGTATGTGTGTGTGTTTCCCAGACTCTCTCTGACACGTATAAAATATATTTTATCATATTTACATATATTTTTATCACTTCAAACCCTCTACCAACCTGAGCATTCGAGGAATCTTATTAAATAAAAATATACTGGAGACTACATATTTTTCTTTAATAAGATTTCTTGAATATTCTGGTCTATAGAGGGAAATAAATAAATACACTGTTTAATAAAATAAATGGAGTGTCTATTCAGATATGAGTATCCACTAAAAATAATGTTTAAAATGATAAGAATCTGTAGGAGTGATAAATTAAAAAAGATTCATTTCATATATATATATCAATGGCAACTCGGGCAGGGCATGTTGGGCTTAGCCTGAATGAGTTGACACTCAAGTATATCTATTTCAAAGCAACAAAAATCTTTTGCAGTATATCATTTTCATTCTTGATTTCAGCTGGATCCAAAATTAAGTGTTTTAACTCCGTGCCTCAAAATATTGACTGAAATATATTTTGTTGATATTGTTTATAATAAAGAAGAAAGAAAGAAAAAAAAAACAATGAAATAAAATTAACGTGGCCAGTTGGGCTGCATAGATCTGAGTCCTGTCATACTTAATGGGCAATGTATTTAATGCTTTAATTTTATAAATAATCTTTCAAAAAATCTCTAATGACTGGTATGCCCTGTGTTTTCAAAGAACACATTTTTATTTCAACCTATTGTTTTCAAATTTCCATCTTAAATAATTTATTCTGAACAGTATAAGGTCTTTTAATGGAATGCATCAATTGAAAAAGGACAAATTAAATTTAGCCCAACATAAAATCATTGAAAATCAAATAAAGTGGCAGCCTTAATTCGTTGACTGGAGAGTTGGGAGTGAGGAGTGTGACTGGGGTAGTGTTGAGGAAATATGATAACTATTCCTATCTCTACCATCAGTGACTTGATAACCAGACTATAAAACAATGAAAAATGGAAAGGTGGTAATAAGCAGACAAACATTTCAAAGACTTTGTCCTCACTCTTTTCTTACATGTCTGGAAAATTTTTTAAAAAAAAATGTTTATTTTCATAGAAATATTACAATTAATTTTAAAAAATCAAAATGTGTTTTTTTTCAATTTCATGCACAGAGATTTTTTAAAATGACATATTTTAGTTAAAGTAAAGGAATCATTTTAGCATCTAACTTATACCAATAGTATATTTTGTTATGAGCCTGACGAACATTGATAACCTAGAGTGACTGATATTGATATATATATATATATATATATATATATATATATATATATATATATATATATATATATATATAATATTTATTTTGACCATCAATGAAAGACAGCCCATGTGATTTTATATAGCATACTCCTAATTGTGCCTTTTTTCATATGTACTGATAGTATTAACATGATGACTTCCAATCTGACACTAGAAATAAAGAAATGTACAAAATCCTTGTGGCATGGACTGTCAACCTCAGTGACTCTGAAATAAGCACCCCCACCCCACGAAAATAAACAGAAGGAAATATACATGATTGCACAGATACCAGGCCAGTATCCAAAATGATGCATACCAAATTCATGTCATGCGTGATGATCCTAGTTGTTGTATGCAATTAGTGCCACATAATGCTTCCTTATTTCCTCTTACAAGGCCTTGGGGGAGGGTCAATGCTACCATGGTGTTAGTCATAGATTAAAGTGGTAACTATGTATTCTGACAGGACTCTTATTTCTTCCCCATGTGACCCAACAGTGATTAATTGAGAATTTTCAAGATCCCGTTAATATTTATTTGGATTATCTTTATTTGTTTTTTCTAACGGTTAGTTTATTGGGATCGGTTTGTTAGTTTATTTCGTCTATGCTAACAGGTGTGATTTGGTAATTTGTTTGGGTTAATTTATTTTGCTTAGTTTATTTTGTTTATTTATTTATTATTATTTTATTTTATTTTTTTCGTTTTTGATTTTTAAGTAATGTAGTAAAAATTTGTTTTCATGTCTGCATTTTCAGATGAGCTAGGATCTATATATATATATATATATATATATATATATATTTATATATATAGAGAGAGAGAGAGAGAGAAAGAGAGATTTATATATATATATTGATTTATATATATATGTGTATATTTATATATATATATATATTGATTTATATATATTGATTTATATATGTATGTATATTTATATATATATATATATTGATTTATATATGTATGTATATTTATATATATATATATATATATATATATATATATATATATTGATTTATATATGTATGTATATTTATATATATATATATATATATTGATTTATATATGTATGTATATTTATATATATATATATATATATTGATTTATATATGTATGTATATTTATATATATATATATATATATTGATTTATATATGTATGTATATTTATATATATATATATTGATTTATATATGTATGTATATTTATATATATATATATATATTGATTTATATATGTATGTATATTTATATATATATATATATATATTGATTTATATATGTATGTATATTTATATATATATATATATATTGATTTATATATGTATGTATATTTATATATATATATATATATATTGATTTATATATGTATGTATATTTATATATATATATTGATTTATGTATGTATATTTATATATATATATATATATATATATATTGATTTATATATGTATGTATATTTATATATATATATATTGATTTATGTATGTATATTTATATATATATATATATATATATATTGATTTATATATGTATGTATATTTATATATATATATATTGATTTATATATGTATGTATATTTATATATATATATATTGATTTATATATGTATGTATATTTATATATATATATATATATATTGATTTATATATGTATGTATATTTATATATATATATATATATATTGATTTATATATGTATGTATATTTATATATATATATATATATATATTGATTTATATATGTATGTATATTTATATATATATATATATATATTGATTTATATATGTATGTATATTTATATATATATATATATATATATTGATTTATATATGTATGTATATTTATATATATATATATATATATATTGATTTATATATGTATGTATATTTATATATATATATATATATATTGATTTATATATGTATGTATATTTATATATATATATATATATATTGATTTATATATGTATGTATATTTATATATATATATATATATATTGATTTATATATGTATGTATATTTATATATATATATATATATATATTGATTTATATATGTATGTATATTTATATATATATATATATATATATATTGATTTATATATGTATGTATATTTATATATATATATATATATATTGATTTATATATGTATGTATATTTATATATATATATATATATATATATATATTGATTTATATATGTATGTATATTTATATATATATATATATATATATATATATTGATTTATATATATATGTATATTTATATATATATATATGTATATTTATATATATATATATATTGATTTATATATATATGTATATTTATATATATATATATATGTATATATATATATATATATATATTGATTTATATATATATGTATATTTATATATATATATATGTATATTTATATATATATATATATATTGATTTATATATATATGTATATTTATATATATATATATATGTATATATATATATATATGTATATATATATATATATATATATATTGATTTATATATATATATATATGTATATTTATATATATATATATATATATATATTGATTTATATATATATATGTATATTTATATATATATATATATTTATATATATATATATATATATATTGATTTATATATATATATGTATATTTATATATATATATATATTTATATATATATATATATATATATATTGATTTATATATATATATGTATATTTATATATATATATATATATTGATTTATATATATGTATATATATATATATATTGATTTATATATATATATGTATATTTATATATATATATGTATTTATATATATATATATTGATTTATATATATATATGTATATTTATATATATATGTATATTTATATATATATGTATATTTATATATATATATTGATTTATATATATATGTATATTTATATATATGTATATTTATATATATATATTGATTTATATATATATGTATATTTATATATATGTATATTTATATATATATATTGATTTATATATATATGTATATTTATATATATATATTGATTTATATATATATGTATATTTATATATATGTATATTTATATATATATATTGATTTATATATATATGTATATTTATATATATATATTGATTTATATATATATGTATATTTATATATATATATTGATTTATATATATATGTATATTTATATATATATGTATATTTATATATATATATTTTGATTTATATATATATGTATATTTATATATATGTATATTTATATATATATATTTTGATTTATATATATATGTATATTTATATATATATACATATATTGATTTATATATATATGTATATTTATATATATATACATATATTGATTTATATATATATGTATATTTATATATATATACATATATTGATTTATATATATATGTATATTTATATATATATACATATATTGATTTATATATATATGTATATATATATATACATATATTGTTTTATATATATATGTATATTTATATATATATATTTTGATTTATGTATATATGTATATTTATATATATATATTTTGATTTATATATATATGTATATTTATATATATATATTTTGATTTATATATATATGTATATTTATATATATATATATATTTTGATTTATATATATATGTATATTTATATATATATATTTTGATTTATATATATATGTATATTTATATATATATATATTTTGATTTATATATATATGTATATTTATATATATATACATATTTTGATTTATATATATATGTATATTTATATATATATACATATATTGATTTATATATATATGTATATTTATATATATATATTGATTTATATATATATGTATATTTATATATATATATTGATTTATATATATATGTATATTTATATATATATATTGATTTATATATATATGTATATTTATATATATATATTGATTTATATATATGTATATTTATATATATATATTGATTTATATATATATATGTATATTTATATATATATATTGATTTATATATATATATGTATATTTATATATATATATATATATATATTGATTTATATATATATATGTATATTTATATATATATATATATATATTGATTTATATATATATGTATATTTATATATATATATATATATATATTGATTTATATATATATATGTATATTTATATATATATATATATATATATTGATTTATATATATATATGTATATTTATATATATATATATATATATATATTGATTTATATATATATATATATGTATATTTATATATATATATATATTGATTTATATATATATGTATATTGATTTATATATATGTATATTTACATACATATATATATATATATTGTTTTATATATATGTATATTTACATACATATATATATATATTGATTTATATATATGTATATTTACATATATATATATATTGATTTATATATATGTATATTTACATATATATATATATTGATTTATATATATGTATATTTACATATATATATATATTGATTTATATATATGTATATTTACATATATATATTGATTTATATATATGTATATTTACATATATATATATATTGATTTATATATATATGTATATTTACATATATATATATATTGATTTATATATATATGTATATTTACATATATATATGTATATATTGATTTATATATATATGTATATTTACATATATATATGTATATATTGATTTATATATATATGTATATTTACATATATATATATATATATATTGATTTATATATATATGTATATTTACATATACATATATATATATATTGATTTATATATATATGTATATTTACATATATATATATATATATATATATTGATTTATATATATATGTATATTTACATATATATATATATATATATTGATTTATATATATATGTATATTTACATATATATATATAGTGATTTATATATAGTGTAACCCGGATATAAGATACCCGGATATAAGAGAAACTCGGATATAAGAGAGATTTTCTCTGGTCCCAAATTAGAGCCTGTGTTAAGGTATATAAAATAGACCAAACCCAGATATAAGAGAAACCCAGATATAAGAGACTTATTCTCCAGTCCCGACAACTCTCTTATATCCGGGTTACACTGTATATGTATATTTACATATATATATATTGATTTATATATATATATATATGTATATTTACATATATATATATTGATTTATATATATATATATGTATATTTACATATATATATATATTGATTTATATATATATATATATATGTATATTTACATATATATATATATTGATTTATATATATATATATATATGTATATTTACATATATATATATATTGATTTATATATATATATATATATGTATATTTACATATATATATATATTGATTTATATATATATATATGTATATTTACATATATATATATATTGATTTATATATATATATATGTATATTTACATATATATATATATTGATTTATATATATATATATGTATATTTACATATATATATATTGATTTATATATATATATATATATATCTATATTTACATATATATATATATATATATGTATATTTACATATATATATATATTGATTTATATATATATATATGTATATTTACATATATATATATATTGATTTATATATATATATATGTATATTTACATATATATATATATTGATTTATATATATATATATGTATATTTACATATATATATATATTGATTTATATATATATGTATATTTACATATATATATATATTGATTTATATATATATGTATATTTACATATATATATATATATATATATTGATTTATATATATATATGTATTTTTACATATATATATATATTGATTTATATATATTTACATAGTGATTTATGTATATATATATATATATATATATATTGATTTATATATATATATGTATATTTACATATATATATATATTTATATATTGATTTGTATATATATATATATATATATATTTATATATTGATTTATACATATATATATATATATATATATATATATATATATATTGATTCATATATATATATATATTTATATATACAGTGCTGTTCAATAAAAGTGACTCATCTGAGTTCTTTTTACTTAAAAATGTTTTCGACTATTGTTTTTGGGGTCAAACTAATTTTTAATTTTACTAATATAAAGACCCCTTCCCGATCACCTAGTAAAAAAGTTTACTCACCCTAAAGTATTCTATTGATAATTATAATTTTGGATATAAATGAGATTTAGGGAAAAACTCTGTGCAATAAAAAGTGACTCACTTATTTCCTGCCACTAGTAATCAATAGAAACATAACCGAACAGCTTTAAATAAAGAATAATAGAAGTATAATTTATTTATAATAGGTAATATAGTTTGAAATATTTAATAATCTATGGGTCCTCCTTTATTTTGAATAACCTTTTCAACCCTTTTTGGCATTGACTTGATTAGGTTCTGGCAAATCTCATCTCCAAGCATTGAATTCCATTCGGATATGAAATTCACAATCAAATCCTCTTTGTTGCTCAACTGCTTTCTCGACAGCCTGTACTTTATAATGCACCATAAGTTTTCTATGGGGCTGAGGTCAGGAGATTGGGGCGGCCATATCATAATACTCAAAGTATTCCTTCATCAATTTTGATTTGTGACAGGGAGCATTATCCTGCATAAAAATGAGCTTGGTGGGATCAATTTGCACACCTTCAGCAGAACGGAGCAGACAAGACTCTAAAATTCTCTTGTACTGCTCACTCCTGAGGGTCTTTTCAATAGGTTTTAAGAAAACAGTTCCATGAAAAGTAAAGCATCCCCAGAACATTATACTGAACGGATGCTTGACAGTACTTACTGCTAAATTCAAAGAGCTTTCAAAGCTTCTTCTTTGGATTTTAGATCGCTTATCCTTTGAATTTAGCTCAACATTTGTTTCATTGGAGAAGAGAACATTTAGTAAAAAAAATTAGGTGAGTCACATTTATTGAACAGCACTGTATCTATATTGATTTATTTATATATATATATATATATATATATATATATATATATATATATTTATTTGTATATATACATATTGATTTATATATATATATATATATATATATATTGATTCATATATATATATATATATATTGATTCGTATATATACATATTGATTTATATATATATAGATTTATATATATATATATATATATATATTTATTCATATATATACATATTGATTTATATATATATATATATATTGATTTACATACATATATATATTGATTTACATATATATTGATTTATATATATATATATATATATATTGATTTACATACATATATATATTGATTTACATATATATTGATTTATATATATATATATATATATATTGATTTACATACATATATATATTGATTTACATATATATTGATTTATATATATATATATATATATTGATTTACATACATATATATATTGATTTACATATATATTGATTTATATATATATATATTGATTTACATACATATATATATTGATTTACATATATATTGATTTATATATATATATATTGATTTACATACATATATATATTGATTTACATATATATTGATTTATATATATATATATATATTGATTTACATACATATATATATTGATTTACATATATATTGATTTATATATATATATATATATATTGATTTACATACATATATATATTGATTTACATATATATTGATTTATATATATATATATATATATATTGATTTACATACATATATATATTGATTTACATATATATTGATTTATATATATATATATATATATTGATTTACATACATATTGATTTATATATATATATATATATTGATTTACATATATATTGATTTATATATATATATATATTGATTTACATACATATATATATTGATTTACATATATATTGATTTATATCTATATATATATATATATTGATTTACATACATATATTTATTGATTTACATATATATTGATTTACATATATATTGATTTATATCTATATATATATATATTGATTTACATACATATATATATTGATTTACATATATATTGATTTATATATATATATATATATATATATATTGATTTACACACATATATATATTGATTTACATATATATTGATTTATATATATATATATATTGATTTACATACATATTGATTTATATATATATATATATATTGATTTACAAACATATATATATTGATTTACATATATATTGATTTATATCTATATATATATATATTGATTTACATACATATATATATTGATTTACATATATATTGATTTATATATATATATATATATATATATTGATTTATACACATATATATATTGATTTACATATATATTGATTTATATATATATATATATATATATATTGATTAATATGTACATATATTTCTTGATTAATATATATATATTTATTTATATATATATATTTATCGACATATATATATATGATAAAAATATTGTTTTAAGGTATGCTATATTTATGGGTTTAAGTGCTTAATATAGGGGAAGAGCACATATAAACATAAAAGTGTACTATGATATACTATAGATAAAAAGTTTGAAGCCATCCCCAGAATTAGCATTGCCAGAAGAGTGAAAAAAAATGAAAAAGATCTCTTAGATTCATTCAAAAATGCATGGAACCAATTATCAAACTTATACATTGAGAAACTTTTGCAATGAATGACAAAAATTTGTCCTGCCGTAATCAAGGTGATGGGAGGATATTTTGATGAGAGCAAAAGTTCAAGCATAAAATGTTTTTTTGTTTTCGTCATAATAAAATTTCTAATAAAAATTATGTCTCACTTTTTTTTTAAGCATGTCTAATAATTTTCTCTTATTTAAACTACAAAACTACTTTTTAGGCCTATGTTAAAATTTACCAGGGATTGCCTCACACTTTTGAACTATATCAGCCAATTGAAAGAATTTATCCCGGCTTAAAAAATTTATTATAATTATTTCCAAAATGGAAAGTATTAACTTAGTTAATACAACACAAAATAATAATAATAATAGGAATTTACTCTATAGCCTGTAATGATTGCCACATGGAATACATGGGAGAAAACTTGAGGAATTTAAATAAAACATTATATGAACACAAAAGAGATCATTTACAAAACAATACATACGCTAGTATAATTTGTGGAGTTCTGAATTCAAGGAGAGACAACGCGTTCATTCAAAGTTTCAAGAAATTAATGGATCCCAAGCCTAAGTGAAAAACTCTTAAATATTGCCTTATGTATGTAAGTGTATAATAATTCTAGTTTTTCTATGTGGGATTCAGATGATAATGTATATTCGTAAGTGTTAGTGTGGAGGGGGTGTCTTACTATGTTGCAGACTGGCGAATGTATTTTAAGATATCAGAAGGTTAGGTTATCAGAAGGGTTAGTGATGTTGGTGTTCTTAGACATTCATCTACAACAAATTAAGAAACAGGAATATTGAAGGCAAATCATTCAAGACAAATCAAAGTGAAAACAACATAATTAAAAGTTTAACAATAATATTGATTTATATAAAATTAACATACACAATTAAGTCAGATATTGTTGGACAAGTGTGAATGGTTGAATTGAATTATGTAGTGTGATTATGCCAAGTTTCGGTGTGTGTGAAACTGTTACTAAGGTTTGTGTGTGAAATTAAACAAAGTGTTTGGTCGTGTACAAAAATGTCTTTTGTGAGAGTTCACTCAATAGTGTGTATGTGTGTTTAAATTAATGTCCAAAGTTTGTAAGAGTTGTGTACCTTTAGTTGTCTTGGTGTTCGATTGAATGTTTACGAATACTTATTCAGTAGTGTGTTATTTCAATTGTTCCTGGGAGAACAAAATGCTGTTTGTTGAGTCAGAGAAGTTTGTGCAGGAAAAGTGTAGTTGGTCAAAGTTTTGACTAGCGTGGATTAGTTTGGCATTTCTCCAGGGTGAATTTCTGACTGATTCGAATCAATTTGGACGCTTCTATTTATTGAGTTTTGGGTCTAAAAATCAGCTCAAAACGTTAGGCGCGAAAAGATATTTTTGCTTAAACTTGCTACAGTTTTAGAGGTCTGAGCCAATGAAATGTCTAGTTTGCTGAAACTAAGATGCTGATTGGTTAATAGGTGATTATTGGTGTAAAGTGCATTATCCCAGAGGGGTGAAAGGTTGGTATGGACTATTCCATCAAGTATATACATTATATTTGTTGGTTTTTCACCTTTGGGAACGTTTTTACATACATACCTCTTTGTTTTAAACATGTTAGCTAGATTCTTTAAGAATGGATTCAGTTAACATTGATAATGTTTTGATAATGATTTTAACGTGTGTTTATAGTCAGTAATATTGTAATTAGTAGGCCCTCAAAGTATTTTCGACGTAAAGAATTATGTTCTTTTTTTAATTAGGGTGGCATTTTATGGCCAGTTTTGTTCTCGTGTAATTCAAGAGAGTTTGAATGGTTGTCTAAAAGTAAATCTATTTTAAGCTCGTAGATACAGGCTTAAATATATATGGAATAACGATATATAGGCCTTCATATATCAAGAACAATTTTATGGGAACAAAGTTATAACAAAGTGGAAAATTTTCGTGTGACGCGTTTCGTCCTTTAGTTTACGTTGGTGCGACTACATTTGTGCATGGATGAAAGAGAGACGCTGGGAATTTTAAATTATATATATATATATATATATATATATATATATATATATATATATATATAATACAGGGAAGAGAAAAACCGCAAACGTTTATGGTTTCTCTCTTTTCTCTCATATACACTTTTCTCTTGTTGGAACAACTATAACCTCTCCCTTATATATATATATATAATATATATATGTGTGTGTGTGTGTTTTGGGCATACCATCCAGTTGATTTAATTTAGATTCTTTTTCTTTATGTTTCCACTACTTTTGCTATTAAATATTCCACACAGTGATAATAGAAAATCTGCTGAGAATGGTGAAACGCTGTAAGAACCTGAACGCAAATTTACTGTGGATGATTTCTCTTTCTAAACATTTTCGTCTGAGTGAATTGTTTTCTCTTTTAATAAGAGTAACATTTTTAAATCAATATTGTGTCCAGTCTTGTTACGATGAGCAACTAATGCATTTAAATGTGTTGTTTTGTAAAAGATCCATTTTGTGTTCATATAATATTCTATTTAAATACTTGAGGTGTGTGTATATATATATATATATATATATATATATATATATATATATATATATATATATATATGCAAACAAATTACAAGTATCATTATTTTATCAATCAACTTTCTTTTCACTTTTTCCTCTCAATATTCATCTGAATACGGCCATTTCTTGGTAAGAAAGAAGTTTGTTGTTTCTGATATACAGGGTTCTTTATTCACCAGGCACTTGAGACATCTTCAGTGCTTCTACTTTCTTCTCTCATGACATACGAATGGACCAGATCTTGCCTTTGATTATAATTTAAATATTTAATGGTATTAATATATATATATATATATATATATATATATATATATATATATATATATATATATATATTTAAAATTTATTTTATTTGTGCATTCATCTGGGGCTAGGTAAATGACGCTCGGAATATCTTTGATGCCACTGTCGAGGATGTGTGGTGTGTTGGAAGGTTTCAGAAGGTTAAATTGCTTGAAGGTTCAGAAATGGGTGTGTCGGATAATTTTTCATCCACAACAAATAATACAAGACAGAACGTAATGGTTCAAAACATAACATTTGAATTTATTTGTTTTTGCATATAAGCTGAAGGTTTGATAGAGTTACGTCTCTTAGATTTGGGAAATATTTGTACCGGAGCTCACAAAGTTGAATTAATTATTAAACTGTAGTTTTAGAAGAATAAAGTTCCTGTTGCATGTTAGGAAATGTGTATTGGAAAAGTTGGTAAGAGTTCAGAACTGTTAAGAGTCCGTACTTGCGTGAATGTTGGTAATGTTCTTTAACGTCTGACCGCAGGGTCAAGACGGGAGTTCTTGAAGGTCACATTTTGGCAGCAAGGAATGAGATGCAAGAGAAAAAGAAGAGAGACTGTAGAGACGATTGAAGAGAGCGCAAGAGACAGAGAACCACTCGTGTTTTGTTCATATAAGATGGGGTATCATGTGACAGGCTCAGAGCTTAGTAAGCGGGAAAATATTATTCCTCGTGTGCAGGATATCTGATTGGTCGGAAGCTGGCCGTGAGTGTAGAGGCAGCTGAAAATGAATGAAAAAGAGACTGACAGCTGGCCGAATGTAGAGGCAGCTGGAATGGGAAAATGAAAAAAAGGCCGAATATGGTTCGATCAAGGCTTTTATAACCTCAGGGACTTCCGGTTGTACCCTGCTGATTATTTCTGCTTCTGCTGCTACTGAATCGAGCAAAGTAAGGAATCCGCCACACGCCACAATTACCAACAAGTATTTTACCCCAAGCAAGGCAATGATCCACTAAGACGTAAGGGGCTACTGAGAGTGAAAGAGAATGAAAACACTTTAGAATGAACCGGAAACCTAATCCTAAAAAGGAAACAAGGGATAAACCTCTACTCCTGTTCAAAAGACAGAGATGAATGTGAAATGGACGATAGGTCGACGTATTGATTCCTATTGAGAAAAAATGTAAATAAACAGTAAATAAAAGTTCAGGTTTTTAGGCAGAGACATTAGAAGTATAGAGTTGAAGTAAACTTTTTAGAAGGAACCGGAAATTCATTCCTAAACAGGAAACAAGGGATAAACCTCTACTCCGGTTCAAAAAACTGGGGAGGAGTGTGAACCGGTGTTTATTTCTCCTCTTTTATTTCCAGTACAATCTAATAACATTTGAACTTTGCTATCTGTTGTGAACGTCATCCTACGCCTATGACAAATATCTTTGGCTACTCTTGCTTCATTCAGACTGTTTGGTATGGTGTCAGTTACAGATGGCTGTGGTTAATTAGAGGTGTTTACGGAAAATTAAGGTCTGTGCAGAGATGTTATTGTCTTCTGCTTAAAGTTCAACTGTATGAGAATGAACGTTCAGGTTTTACAACTGTTTAAGTAACGTGAAGTAGAAATAAAGAAGTCTCTGGTGAAGCCTGAACTCAAATCTCATATCCTGAGATCCCATCCGCCATGAATATTGCCTTTTCTAGTTTGAACAAAGAAGCTGAATGACTAATCATAGAGTAATGAAGCTATCATTGGGCCTGAAAATGAAAACACGAGGTTTAAATTATTTATTTACCTATTTTCTTATGCATAATACGAGAAATTTTGAATGAAAATTAAAGGTAAACTGAGGATGCGTATTATACGCAAGTGTACGTTTTCAGGAATTTTTATTCAACTTAAAAAAATCTCTTCTTATTTGAAACGGCAAGATTGCAAATACACTCAGCACAATATATAATAAAACACAAAGTAAGCAGATGTTGATAAAAATTGTTTAGTTTACAAAAGGCGTTTGATATGTCAGCCATATTTGTTCTTTGGGAATCAGCAGTATAATTGATTGGTTGGTTGGTTGTTTTGTTTTATGGCATATCAACCTCAGTGGGTTATAATGCCAACAAAATTTTGAAATAGATTCAAAGCGATAGTTTGGTAAAAAAGGTGTATATGTATACATATATATTTGAACCATTTTTCAATTACTCATATTTTCGAGTCCAGGGAACACCAGTAATTAAGAGGTGGTTCCATGCTCCTCAAAACCTCCTGATCAGAGGCCTTGCTGTTGGACGTAGTTTATCGTCTTACCCTAGACGTGGATGTAGTTTATCATCATACCCAGGACGTTTAGCATAATTGAACGTTCTTTATCTGAAAGACAGGAAATTCACCGAAATTGATAAAAAAATAATAATAATAAAGGGAATACACAATATCTGTCATGTTTTGATAATATTAATGTAAGTACCTCCACAGATTCGCGAAACCAAAGGTTTGAAATGAATTTTTAAAAAAGAAAAATCTTTCTTGAAGCTTTTTAGTTCTAATTTAAATTTAATATTTCCAATGCGCAAAATACTTTGCTGTATTTCAGAACTAATTTAAAATAACTGGAAGGAGTTTTTGTTTTGAAATGACTAAATATTCCTGGCCTCATAAACAGCAATATACCTAGATAAGTACGTCTGTCATCCGGTTCACACTCCTCCCAATTCTTTTGGGGTTTCTTCTAAAGCCTTTTCCTTCTCTTTCGCTTACGGTGGCTTCTTGCGTCTTGGTGATATTATCTTCTTGCCTGGAGTGGTGCCGCTTAGTCTGTAACCCTCTACATCTCGCGCCTTGTACAATCTGAACGTTAGTGTAAACAAAAAACATCGAAACGAACTATCATTTTTGTAACTAAAACATTGACAACACAAGAGAGGTAACTCTAGTACAACAAAAGTGTTAGAAATATTATAAATAAATACATGTATTATATTGGGTTGGTCAAAAGTTCGTTCGGTTTATTAAATAAATTTTCTACTTAATAAAGAAACGAGAATTTTCGACGACCAAATAAATTACATTTTATAATTTTAGTCGGGGTAGTAGGTGTATGTTCGCATATATATATATATATATATATATATATATATATATATATATATATATATATATATATATATATATATATAACAACTGAAAAGTTGCAAATTAAAAAAAATTGTATGTTTTTTGTGAAAGTATTTATTTATATTTATATATATAGATATATTTGATATTTCAGATTGGCCCCGATCTTTCTTCAGAAATGGCTGTTTTCAGAAGTTTGTTTACATTAAGTAGCGTCCGTTGCGAGACGCGGACGTCACGTGATATGGAATGCAACTGTGTTTGAATATTTCTAACGTAAATCTAACTGTAGTAATATTTTAGATATTGTTTAAAAAAAAATTTAACTATATTTAACAAAAAGGTTTTGTTTAACTATTGAAATATTTATAAAGATTTAAAATACCCAAGTTTTTATTTAACCCTACTTTATATGTATTTAATTTTAAAATCCAGTATTTTTCTTTTTTTCTGCGTGTGTATGTGGAACTGAAATCAGAATCTATCAATACACATTTACAGTTTTCTAATGAGTGTCCTGGTTGATTAAAATGTTCAGCTATGGGGGAATAAGGATTGTTTTGACGTATGGTTAGTTTATGGTTGTTGAAGCGAAATCTAAAATTATTTCCAGATTCACCAATATATCCACTATTGGGACATATTGTGCAGAATAAATAGTAGATTATGTTATGGCTATCACAGGTGAGGCGAGGTGGGTGTATCTTGATATTGGTGTTGGGTACAGAAAATGCACTATCGATTGTTAAGTGTTTGCAAACTAAACAACGAGGTTTGTTACATTTGTAATTTCCTGATTGGTTTGTATTGTTTAGATATTTGGTAGAGGTGAGGATAGCTGATAGGTTAGGTGATTGTTTCTTTGCATTAATGGGTGGTTTAGCGAAAATGTCATTGATCTTTTTGTTTAACTGGAGGTTCTTGTAATCCATTTTTAAATTGTGAATAAGTGTGTGGGAATATTGATTGTGGTTAAAAACCATGGGAATCCGATTGTTGTTTTTACTTTTCTTGTATGTGAGAAGTGTGTTACGATTTATGTAGATAGTTTTATTTAGTGCTTCTTTTATTATATTTATTGGGTATTTACATTTTAGGAATTGTTTTGTTAAGTTATTAATGTTATATAGAAAATCTAGATGGTCTGAGCATATGCGTTTGATTCTTAGAAATGAGCTGTATACGATAGATTTTTTTAATTTAAGGGGATGACAGCTGTTAAAGTGTAGGAATTTATGGTTATTGCTGGTTTGTGGGTTTGTTGTATAGACTGGTAGAAAGTGTGTGTTTGTTCAATTTTATCATAACGTCTAAGAAAGGGACTGATGTGTATGAGTGCTCCATGGTAAATTTAATTGTATCGTGGTTGTTGCACGTTTAAGTTGTTGCAGAAAGTAAAAAAGTTTTTTAATTTTTCTAATCCATTAATAACTGTGTATTGATAGATTCTGATTTCAGTTCCACATACACACGCAGAAAAAAAGAAAAATACTAGATTTTAAAATTAAATACATATAAAGTAGGGTTAAATAAAGACTTGGGTATTTTAAATCTTTATATAAATATTTCAATTGTTAAACAAAATACTTTTGTTAGATATAGTTAAAAAAACTTTTAAACAACATCTAAAATATTACTACAGTTAGATTTACGTTAGAAATATTCAAACACAGTTGCATTCCATATCACGTGACGTCCGCGTCTCGCGACGGACGCTACTTAATGTAAACAAACTTCTGAAAACAGCCATTTCTGAAGAAAGATCGGGGCCGATCTGAAATATCAAATATATCTATATATAAAAATATAAATAAATACTTTCACAAAAAAACATTCAATTTTTTTTTAATTTGCAACTTTTCAGATGTTTTTCTATATTATATACATATTAAGAAATTATACGTGGCTTCTCATTATGCTATATATATATATATATATATATATATATATATATATATATATATATTCTATCTGAAATGTTTGCACACATAAATACAAATACATACATACATACACACACACACACACACACACACACACACACACACATATATATATATATATATATATATATATATATATATATATTTCATTAAAAACGACTGACAAGGTGCTTTTATTTAGTTTTTTATATAATTTCTCGTGCGATCTAATAAATACACAAATATATATATATATATATATATATATATATATATATATATATATATATATATATATATGATAAAAATACATTAAGATATGCTATATTTATGGGTTAAGGTGCTCAATATCAGTATATGTAAATATAAAAAGATGAAAACTGAGGTCAAGACCTTGTGGCGACAAGCTGTTTCATGCCTAAACGCAAACTTCATGGTCCGAAGAATGCGCTCAAGCATGAAACAGGCTGTCGTCGCTGGGTGTTTACTTCAGTGCCCACTTTATATATATGCGTGCGTGCGTGCGTGTTAAATTTCTGCTTGTTTCTCCAATATATTGGGAGGAACAGTTTTGGCAATTTCTTTTATAAATGCCTGCTTCGGAAATATTATTGCTATTAGTGTTTGAGGATCTGATTATATCCATAACGGTTTTAAGTGTTTGTGATTATTTTAAGATTATTTAGATGGAATAAGTAGTTCTGGATAGTGGATGTGACAGAGTTGGTCGGTAGTATTATGCATCTGTTTTTATGTAAGGTTTTTGAATGTGTTGTCTATGCTTAACTACAATACCCATATCATTTCATCCACAACGCAAGAAGAAAGGCATATAAAATATACAACCGAAACAAAAATAACAACATAATCCGTAATACTACATGTAAACAGATCCATAATACTACCGACCAACTCACGCATACACACACATATGTATGTGTGTGTGTGTGTGTGTGTGTGTGTGTGTGTGTGTGTGTGTCCTTCCTTCTTTAGGTGTCGTGCATGATATATGTTTGGCCGATCATGCTTCTTTTCAAATCATGTTGACCTGGCAGAAGAATTACTGCAGTAGGCTGCCATTACCTTTTATAGTAGACTGGTTGCCAACCAAGGCTATAGGATTATAGTTTGCCCTGCTATTTAACCTATAGCTGGATGGAGAGATATAGATTCATACCTTTCCTAAGGTAAGTGAATGTAACGGACTCGACAGGAATTTGAACTAGACACTTCGATTTCTTATTCCAACTCGTTACCCATCACGCCACCTGCAAATCCAAGCTTGCAACACCTGATATTCCCAGAGAGTCAACCCTCTAGGTACTGACCAGGCTCAACAATGTCTAACTTTGGTGATCGGACAAAAACCAGTGTTTTAGCGGGATATGGTCGTTATATATACAAGCTAACCAAAAAAGTCCTCGCCGTTTTATATTTATTAGAAAACAGATATACAGCAAATTTGACATACCGTTAGTAATCCCCAACAACATCCAGAATCTTTTGCCAACGTGCCTCCAGCTGCGCAATGTCTTGGCGGTAACTATCAGGTGTTTTGAACGCAAAGAAGTCTGTAAGTGCCTGTCGCAAGTCTGCCTTATTTGCGAAGGATTTCCCACGAATGTGGTTGTCCCGGGAATGGATTAGGTGATAGTCTGTTGGTACAAGAGTAAAGTGGATGGGACAGTGTCACCCAACCAAGTCAATGTATGATACTCCTGGCCACCTGCGCCACATGAGGCCAGAAAATATCATGGAGGAACACTACACCCTTGCGATTAATCAGTGTTGGCTTCTGCTTCAGTGCCTGTTGCACACGTTTCAACTGCTGCGAGTACAGGTCCGCAGTAATAGTTTGGGCCCGTTGATAGCAGCTCGTAGTGCACCACTTGTCAACTAGTCCACCAGACAGAGCATGATCTTGCGTGGGTGTAGAGATGGTCTTTGGGTGTGAGGCACGTCCCGTTTGGCACGCTTGAGAGTGTTATACTGGACGCACTTTTTATCACTGGGTATGTTGCGATGCCCACAAAGCAACGAGAAATAATCTGTCACTCATTGTTGCTTGTTGGCTTCCGACAGTGTGTGGGATACCCATTTGCTTAACCTGTACGCCTTCTCTATGCGGCGCAGGTGAAGTGTGACTGTTTCACCTGGAAGCGTTCGGCAAGCTCACCACATGTTTGGCCGTTGTCCTCCTCTGTGGTTGCCTTCAGGGCCTCATCATTCAGGATCTGTGACCGGCCATTGTGGTATCATCACAAACGGACAGATCCCTCGACATGTACTTATGGAAGCAGTGCCTAGCGGTGCGTTCAATCACAGCATTATCCTCAAAGATTTTACGTATTCGGCGACTTGATGGGGCTGCGGTGGAGCCCACCTTAAAGTTATAAACAGACAACCCCGAACTAACTGCTTTCACACCGCCAGATTTCCTCGCTGCTACTCGATCTATGAGTGATGTGTGTGAACAACGGCAAGGACATTTTGGTTAACTTATATATATATATATATATATATATATATATATATATATATATATATATAAGTTAACCAAAAATATATATTATTATTAGTAGTAGTAGTATATATATATATCAGGTAAATATATATATATATATATATATATATATATGTATAAGTTAACCAAAAATATATATTTTTATTATTAGTAGTATATATATATATATATATATATATATATATATATATATATATACTAATAATAATAATAAATATACATTTTGATCCTCACTATGAATTTTATGCATGATGCAATTCTTCATTCTTTTTGTATTCCACTAATAAGAAGTTCCACTCTGTCTGCTTCTTTCTAAGGACTGTTGTTTTGTGGAACAGACTCGCGGTAGAATGTTTTCCCAATCACTATAATCTTACCTCTTCAAGTCTAGGGTTAATCGTTATCTTTCTTACATAACTTTATGGCCTGCACTTCTACGCTCATACAACACCACACAGTAACAATCTACATTGAGTGGCCACTGAGATTTGTAATGTGTGGACATTTACGATTCATTTTTTTATCAAATGTTTTGGTATTGACAAGCTCCCGGGAATTTCTTCAATAGAGAGATCTCTCGAGGAGCGAAATGGCCATCTATACGGGGTACAATTGAGTTTCATTTTATGTAATTCATAGGCGCAGGGATGTAGAAATACCTGGTTTAGTATCTAAGCTCATGGTATGACCACTGGTTGTTTTGCTGGAACCCGTATCATTCGTTAATGTATCCAAGTACAAGAAAGAAAACATTGATGTAACATTTATAGCTTGACAGCATCAAATGATGTTGACTAGGGCTTCTTTTGGGGGAAACGCTGTTTTGCCCAGAGGTAGGATACACGCAAACACATTACACGCCTATATGTCTGAAGCAGCAAGCAGGTGAAACTTCTCATAGAGCGATCAAATAGTTGAAACAGAACCCGATCAACTAGTTGAAACAGAACCTTGATATTTTAAAATGTTTCTATGCTAACTTTTTTTTCCGTAACTCATGAATTGAACTAGTTTCAACCCCAGATTGATTATTGTTAAGTTTATCAAATATGTGCCAGCGGCTTTAGTCGTACCTGCTATAGGTGTGTAGGGGCGCAGAACATATTTGGTTTATTTCTCTCTCTAGAGATAAAGCTGGCTCAAGGCCACCTCCAGATGTACTTTCCAAATAAAGCCTCTTTTCCCTATTATTTAATTTATGAAGATCAAAAACTCTTGACGTTAGACAAGAAAGGAGAAGAAATAAGTTGAACAACGCATTCAATTTGTGGCATGAAACAAAGGTAAAATATATTCAACAAATATTTACAATACATTTAGGTTGAATTGCATGCGAAAATGGTTAGTATTGCGTAAGTTGCCTCCCATTAGCCGTGGTAGATTACATGTCAAATGTTTTCATATTAATAGATTAGACAAAGTTTGTTTGTGTTAATTGTGCCTGACAAATTCTTAGTAAGAATGAGTGAGTTGGGCGAAGGTTTGTCTTGCATAGATTCATGTCTCTCCCTTGAGTATTGAAGCCGCAACTGACTGATTTCTCGCGGGAAAATGTTTATATAGGAGTTCGAACAACCTTGTAATTTGGCGGTAAAAAAGATTAATACTCACCTTTGTTCTGATTGGCTGGATCAACCCAATCAGTGAACATTTAACATATTACAAATCACATTCGTTTATTATGTATACACTTAATTTTGTGTGTGTGTGTGTGTGTGTGTGTGTGTGAGTGTGTGTGTGTGTGCGTGTGCGCGTGTGCGTGCACGCGCGCACACACACACACAGTCCCACAGGTGTATATATTTACCCAAACATTAGAAATGAAGAAGTAGCGACAGCAAAGGAGAAGTCGGAAGAAGGTAAATGAAGGTTTTATTTCTTAAATGGAGAACATACTAAGTGTGGAAATGTGTTAGACTGCCTTCTCATCGACTCTGAAAAGGAAAGCTAGTGAACGTTACAAAAGTCTTTACTCACAAATCCAACACGTCTTTTCAAGAGGCTGTTTCCATGTAGCAGAGAAGCATATTCTCTCCACGCCGTTTACCTACAAAACTGCCTCTGTACAGACTAAGGCTTCCCTGAATGGCCAAACGTGGTGCATATTAATAAAGAAAGGGGAAGGAAAGTTAACAGTCTGTTTGGAATTATTAGGTATTAGCGTGTTTTGTTTTCTATTCTTTGTAACAATGAAAGTGAATATTTCAGAATTGTGACTTATATCCTACTCGTGGTTGTTTCTATTCTTTCACACGAAAGCTTTTTCTTCAAGTTGTCACTCAATGAAAACCCAACAAATAAAGATATCACGATAAGTTTCCTCGGTAACTTGTTTAATTGTGACATTTACGTCATATCGATTTTTGTTTGACTGTAACTGACATTTTATAGTCTCTGGAGATCATTTCAGTCGCTGTTACGCTCTACATTATTTTATCGGCATTAGCATTATTTTCTTGGCCGGAAGTTTGTCGGCCATCTTTGCAACGATGCCTAATTTCGACTTTTCAGTTTTTTGTCTTTGTTTGATGACCATTTCTTATTATTCCTTTTGTTCGCCTGCACCTTTTGCCATACCCACTCAACCTTTTTAACAACCACTTTCAGCTTTCTTCTTTCGCTTTTCACTATATCCGTTGACATCGCATGATAAACCTTCTGCAGAACCGCCATCGCCTGAATTAATGGAACCGCACTGGTTTTGTCGTCACTCTGTGAACGATTTCCGACAATTTTCTTCGTTTCCTCCCAAAGATTCTGTACCCTCTGAATGATGTTCGGTTGATTCTGACTTTGGAAACGGGGTTTTGAGATTGACGAGGGCATTTGGCGATTATATTTCATAGATAACATTTGCCATTTTCCAGGATACAGCTCTTCTATGGCATGATTAGCGTTGTTTTCGGTACGATTCGATACAAATAATTTTATCATTGTTTCTCCATTGGTACTCATACTGTTGTTATTCAAAAGCGAAACTTCTGGGCGAGTAATCATTTCTTTTAAGTGTTCTTTCTTTGAAACATTATGATCATTACTTTCTAACAATTTCATTTTTATATTTGAAGTATATTTTCCCCTGAATTTCTTTGATGGCGTAAACATACTAGAATTACCTTTTTCAGAGCTTTGAGAAGCGTGGTTTGGAACTGAAGATTCGGCTTTTTCGTTTAGATTTACTTTTCCGAATCTGCCGTTCACACGACTATGATTTATAGGGCTTGAATTATTAACTGAACTGGAGTTAACATTTAAGTATAAATTATCCATTCTAGTGGTGACAGGTTTTGAGAAATTTGTTGGCGTTTGGTTGTACTGTATCACTTTTGCTGTTTTGCTAAGGTGTGTAATAGCAAATTTTAATTTCTGCCTCAAGCCTTTAATACTTTTTTTCGACGGTTGATCTCCTTGACTTTTCTTTGAAAGATGATGTTCAGGGTTGCCAGCAATGTGTAGGCATTTGACGTTTTCGTGTATCTTCGTTGCAGGTTTGCAGCTGGTGCAGTTGATTGGAGGCCTGAAAAATAAAATTATAACAGAGAAAACTATGAAATAAAAAAACAGTTGCGTTTACAATATAAATGCTCATTATGCACAGAGAAGTCAGAATTAGGCACCTTGACGTGCTGTGGTGGTTATAAAGCTTGTCTCGCTATGGATAGCGGCTCGGATTGAGGAATCAAAGAGTTGAGTTCAAATTCCAGTTGAATCCATTACATGCACTTACGTGCTAATACCCTTGGGAAAGATATGAACCCACTTCTTCTCACCCCATCTGTGGGTAAATAGCAGGATAGACCAGGTTCTATAGCCTTGAATGGCAACTGGTCTACCGCAGAAAGAAATGGCAACCTACTACGGGAAAAAAGTCTGCCTCGTCAGTCATGTATCGAAAGATACATGATCGCGTAAGCGTGTATCACGTATGGCACATAACTGAGTGAGTTCGATCCTCACTCTGTGCCCCATACCTTCGGCCTTGTACCACAACTAAGCTCCGCTTAGTAAATCACTATAAGGCACTTCGACGAGGTGTAATGGTTATCAAGCTTGTCTGGCTAGCTCAGTTACGACTGAGTAGTGAGTTCGATCCTCACTGTGTGCTCCATACTTTCGGCCTTGTGACACATCTAAGCTACGCTTAGAAAATCACTATATGAAGTCAGAATATTTCCTGCATACACGCAGAGACGCTTATGGTTTTACTTTGTCAAAATAAATAGTTGTCTAACGTAGAGCTTATATCGACATTTACGTCAAATCCTTCAAGGTCATTTCAGGGCATAAGCGAGTATTTCCATGACTGTTCACGAGAAAGATTCTTCTTTTTCTGTGTACCGTTTCGCATCGGGATCTTGGCGATCATGGCTACCCACAATTCCCTCTTCTTTGTAGCTATTAATAAATTTTGTCATTTTATTATCCTGTTCTGCAATCCACTTTCTCAAGCTCGCTAGTTGTGCGTTGTTTTCCTCTGTCCCTCTTGCCTTCTATATGTCCTCTGAGTATCAAATTTTCCAAGCCTTCTTTCCACATTATGTTCCTTAGAAATTTCAGCTGTCTCTTCCTGGTGTTACGTATACGTACACATTTCGTTTCCAATTTCTCTAAAACTTCGTCGTTGCTCACACGTTCAGGCCATGGTATTCTCAGCATCCTTCTGTAGAACTATATTTCTGTTGCTTCAAGTCTCTTCTTCATCTGTGAGGAGATTGTTCAGCATTCACTGCCATATAGGAGGATGGTATTACGTAACAATTCAATACTCTTTTCTTTGTTGCTAACGAAAATTTTCTGTTTCTTAATACTTTGCTTAGATTTTGGAAGGCCTCTTTCGCTATCCCAATGCGCCTTCGGATTTTATTGTCGCACTTTCCGCCCTCTGTTAAAATAATTAGGTACTGGTTTTCAATTACTTTCTCTACAGTTTGGAATTCAGTGTTATCTTCCTTCTGGTCTAGTTACTATCCAAAACTAAAGAACCCGGTATGATCTACTAATTAAGCCATAGCTGGGATGGGTAGTGGTTTCATTAATTTCCTCAAAGTGTGAGAGTAGAGGTTAGCGATCAGGAATGAGAAATCGGCAGGCCGTGTTCGAATTCCAGTCGAGTTTGTTACATTCACTTTTGCACAAATATCCTTTGGAAAGGTATGAATCCGTCCCCCCTATGGGTTAACTAGCAGAGAAAACTTGGCTTTCTAGCCGTAGTTGGCAACCAGTCTAGGATGTTAAGACTGTAGTGATCAGGAAGCATCCTCTCGGAAGTTTGTTCCACAAAGTAGCGGTTCTCGGAAAGAAGCTGTTTAAATTGAACTTTCTTCATAGTATTGGAATGCGAAGAGGAATAAGGGTGATTCGACACTGTGTACGGGGTATGGCGGGTCCTACCTGTAAGGGTGTACACTAGTGAAACTAAAAACTGTAGCTCGTCTGAATATTTACCATGGAAATAGTGATAGACGACAGAAAAGATTGCGACGTTTCGTCATTGAGAAGGAGCAAAAGGCGGGTGAAAGGTCTCTGGGAGAGAGCGCATAATCTGGTGTGATCAACAGTTTGAACAAGGCCAGTATGCTCAAACCCTCGGTCACGATGACTTGTGACTTCGTGTTAGCGCAACAATCGACGGCTTTGGAATAGTTCCGTCGACCCACTTACACTGACAAGGCTTCAGTCAACCCGCGGTATGATTTTCAAGCACTTTCCAACAGTGCCACGCGCTGAGATCGCTTCCCCGGGCCGATAACATCAATAAGTCACTTCCCTGATAAATCGACCATAGTGAGATTCGAATTCAGGTCTCATGGTTGGAAAGCGAAAATTCTAACCATTTGGAGGGATGGTGGAGTAATGGATAGCGGCTTGGATTGAAGAATCGGAGAGCCAAGTTCGAATTCCAGTCGAATCCATTATTTTCACTTACGTGCTAATACCCTTGGGAAAAGTATGAATACTCTTCTTCTTCCACCAGCTATGGATAAATAGTAGGACAGACCGAGTTCTATAACCTTGAATGGCAACTGGTCTACCGCAGAAAGAAATGACAACCTTCTGCGGGAAAAAATCTGCCTCGTTAGTCATGTATCGAAAGATACATGATCGCCTAAACGTGTTTATTTTTGTAACCTCATAAATTTGTTATCCTGCCGTATCTGTACCTTTTCTTTTGTAATGTAAAATAAATGTGTTTTAAAATTTTAGGTAGTGGTCGTCTTGTTTTGTAATTTCACGCCTATTATAGTAACTTGCTGTTTCTACTAAATTTTCTGTCTGACACAAGAACTTGGATTTGGTAGGAAATAAAATTTTTATAGAGCACAGTTACTGTTAGTTCGTGGCTAGAAGCGTCTCGCTAAGATTATCTGCAGCAGCAGACAAGCAACACTGACTCAAATCCTACACTACAGGCAAAAATTTTGGATTTATCCTGTATTTCTTAAACACAAATACACACACACACACATATAAAATGGGATATTTTTGTATTTTTTAAAGCAAAAGATAAAATTTCTGTAACTCCAGTGTATTTGCTTTTATTCTTTAGTTCCTCTTACTACCAAAAAGTTCAAATTTGTATTCGTCTGTCCACAATACATTTGTCTAAATTATGAATATTTTGTCTTCAAATATTGACAGAAAAAGAGCTGAAGCACCAAAAGTGACAACTGTTGTTAAAGGTAAACGCTTGATTATTGAGAACAAAAGAAAAGAAGGTAAACTGCTTCAGAGTTGACAGCTGAACTTGATTCCTCGCGACAGTAACCAGTGTCACTCTCAACTAGGGAAATCGACTTATATCAGCGGGGCGCAAGAAACGGATACGGAAGGTGAATAAGCAGAAATAAGTATTATGGGCGAAAAGAACTGGACATTGAAGGAGTGGTAAAAATGTATTGTGGAGCGACGAGTCCAAATTTCAGGGTAAAGACTGAATGATGAATATGTGGTTCCAACAGTTAAGCATGATGGTGGATCTGTTTAGATGTGAAGGCGTTTTGGGATAGAAAGGGCTGGAGATTTGACTTAGGTCATGAAAAAAAGACCAATATTATTCGATTTTGCAAAGACATGCTATACCGTCTAGTTTACGCATAACTGGAAAAATAACTTTTCAACAAAACAATGATCCAAATAACTCTTCTCATTTATGCTAACATTACCCCGAGTAAATAAAAAAGGAACAAAATTTTTGAAATTATGACGTGGCCGCCTCAATCTCCTGACCATTCTCCCATTGAATTAGATAGGAGAGTTCTAAGGTGAGCTCAAAGAGTGAAAGCGTGTTTTTCAGTGCTTGAAGAATGCTTGGGAAGTTATATCGTCTACGTTTTTTTAATTATTGGAAAGAATGCCAAGAATTTGTAAAGCAGTAATTAAGGCAGATGGTAGTTTTATGGACAAAAACAAAATAGAAGGATGTATGAATTTTTTTTATAGTTAAGTGCTTTTTTTTTTGTCAAAAGCAAATACACTGTAGTTTTATATTTTACTTTACAAAATACAAAAATATCTCATTTTAAGATGTTTTTTTAAAAAAGAAACAGAGTGTAACCCCAAACCTTTTTGCCTTTAGTGTATCTACATTCAATGCAGAAGGTACCAGGCATTTCCAGCAGGTCAGTTTAGCATTCTTTAGTTTCCATGAGATATTGAAGGAGACAAAAGACAACGTCAAAGTGTCCCTGTTGACACCAAGACACTGAGCACAGCGCTTCACCTGTGCGCGTGATGTCTCTAATTCTACCTTGGAGGACTGGCAACGGGTCGCGTGGTTGGATGAGTCATAATCCCAGTTGTTTCACACCGACCGCTGAGTTCGGGTGTGGCACAACATCCATGTGGGAACATAGACTCCAGCTGACAGCATAGAGTGGCGTTAAAGAATCAAAAACAAAGAACTACCAAAAAACAGAAACCACATCGCAGGAGGACTTTCAACGACAGCAACAACTAAAATGGATAGTACATGTAACTCGAAGAGAAAATAATGACATCAAGTTGTTGGCATTTCACACGACTTCAAACAAAAGGTTAGGAAGAAACCCCTATCAGTAATGTAAGTGGACGTGAGAAACCCATTTTCCTGAAAAATTGTTCTGGGAGAAAGATTTTTAAACTTCAACCGAATGTAGCACTGGCTGCTCGGTTAATATATACCGAATGTTTTCCTTATAAGAAAACGGCTAATATTAACATTCAGTTCAGTTATGTGCCATGCATGATACACGCTTAGGTGATCATCTATCTTTCGATACATGACTGACGAGGCAATTTTTTTCCCGCAGTATGTTGCCATTTCTTTCTGAGGTAGACCAGTTGCCATCCAAGGCTATAGAACCCAGTCTGTCCTGATATTTACCCACAGTTGGGGTGAGAAGAAGAGGATCCATATTGTTCCCAAGAGTATTAGCATGTAAGTGAATGTAATGGATTCGACTGGAATTCGAACTCGGCTCTCCGATTCCTCAATCCAAGCCAATATTAGCAGTACTATTTCAATATAGACTCTAACGCATTCTTCCTACAATTAGGTGTGACATTAATATGGTCATAATATCAGGTACAATTTAGCAATTATATTAGTAAAGTTATCACGGCGCATAATTTAATGGTTGACTTACCAACAGAGTTCATTCAAGTCCAGCTCTGCCAATGACTTTCCGATCTTTTTCTGAGGTCTGTGACATGTGTTGCTACCGAGGTCACTGATGCCATGCGAGTCTTTTAACAGCCAGTATAAATTAGTATCGCATGTCATTTTATTTTTGCTCAGTGTAAAGATACCCGGAAGGTAGTCTTGACAGCCAATATAAAAAATGTTGCATCGGTATAAAATAAAGGTTGACAAAATATTCCTTATATTCGAAGAGAAAAGGCCGCTGCTTATGTACTGTATCGTGTCTTCGACGAACGCCATGGTTTTCGGTGATGATCGGTAAAATGCTGAAAGATATTAAAAAGCTTACGTATTTATAAGAGCTTTTGGCAAACATGGACCATCGTGCCAGCAAAAACAAAAACAAAAAACAAAAACGGAATGTCAAAAGAACGGGTTTTCGTATGACACTACTTTTATTTTAACTACCTTCATTTTTCGGCAATTGTTTTACAAAGTGATGATTAGAATTGTAATATAACCTAAACATGAAAGTGAATTTATACATATTTGTTGTTCTTGAGAATTGATACAAAAATAATAAACATTATTTATTCAGTAGATTGTTTATTTACATTATTTATTTATTAAATGATTCGAAATTTATAAAATGGTAAATAATAAGGATTCCTTATAGTTGGCCCACATATTTTAATAATTTATAAATTTATGAATAAAAATTGTTTTCATATTTATTTCTTTAAAAATTAATAAATGATAAATATTACATTGCATTAGTTTTAATTGTATCAGTTTTTAGAATGTTGTAAATATAAAATTCTTCTTGTAAATAAACAATCTAATAAATAAATAGTGCTTAATATTTTGTTGTAAATTCTCATGAACAAAAAAATGTATAAAATCACTTTCATATGTTTAGGTTTTATTTCAATTCTAATCATTGCTTTTTAAAACAATAAACATTGCTGTGGAGTGGAGGTAGTTAAAATAATAGTGTTACCCAAAAGTCCGGTTTTTTCATTCCATGTTGATAAAAATTTATATTAGTCTTTAGAATGCTGTAAATATAAAATTATTCTTGTAAACAAATAATCTAATAATCTCCCAGAAGACATTGTCAATCAGGGAGGAGTTTCTCCAATAGAAGGGAGAAAACGCTGAATTTGGATTTAGACTCTTGGGTTCAATATAGTTAAATTCTCTGGGCCCTCGTTCTTTATTATGCATTCAAGAAAACTTGATTGTCTCTTTCTGATTGTAAGTATAAGTTTCATTGTTCCTATTTTCCTTAATACTTCCTAGTTGTTTACATATTCTGACCATGATATTCTTAGCATTCGTCAGTAGTGTTATACTATGAACACTCACGTAGAAAATGAATATGTGGCTTTATCTCGATCTTAAGTGTTTCCGCTTTATAGCCAGCAGATGGTTCTTTTTAAAGTCTGGTCTTTTAAGCGGCATCCACTTTGACCGAAGGGGAACAGAGAAGTAAACGAGTGGATGAAGGGTTTTTTGAGACCAAGCGAAAACTAAACTAGGTATTGATTATTTCAGGATGATGGTCAATATTAACGGTTCTGTTTGTTGTCCACCCTTGGTGAGAGACGGCCTTGTCCGAGGCATGATTCCAATGCCACCCGTTCGTATTGTCAGCCACACGTCGGGACATGTAGATGGGCGAAGAGTTGGTAGGCGCAAAAGATGATCTATAAGATCAACGTAGCAGAAGTCGTCCCAAATGTCATCTAGCGACGACCTGAATAAAACGTTTAAATATAATATTGGAAACAGGGTTCACGTTCTTATTTATCAATGCGGTGTTTCTTTTCCATCTTTGTTACTTTGCAAAGTTTAGAGTACACAGCGACGAGATCGAGAATTGAATTGTAATGTGGGGTAATCGTTGGCCGGTCGGTGGAATGCTTGGGAGAGGGTCTCTTTCTATGCTTACAGTAGAACATCTACGTCGCTTCAAGTCTCTTTTCATCTGTGGGGAAATTGTCCTGCATTCACTGCTCTATATTTTAGTCATTACAGAGCAGCTCAGCACGCATTTATTTGTTTTGTTTCTTATTTTGTTATTTTACGGTTTATCAACCTTTTGTCGGTTATTTAACATATTTTGGATTGTAAGAATAATTCTTTTTTTTTTTTGACAAGTGGATATTGTATTTACAATTTTTTTAAAGAATAGCAATGGTGTTATCAGATAAAAGTTTTATTATTTAACCCGTACCTGGGAATGAGATGAATTTCCAAAGAGTATTAGCACATAAATGAATGTAACGAACCCGACTAGAATTCGAACTTGGCTCTCGAATTTCTCATTCCGTTTCGCATTACATAGAATTTTCTTTCCATTTTGTCATTAGTTTAATATATAGAGTTCATATACCATATTTTCTCTCTTTCTCTCTCTCTTTCACACAGACACACAAACAATAAAATAAGAATAATATTAATAATAATAAAATAATCTCATAATTCTGTTTATCCCTCTTACATTTAGCACGACATTCGTCCTGCTAATACCTCATAAGTAATAAACTATTAAGTTTTAATCACGTGGAAAGAAGGAAAAGACATAACCGAGACGCTGCTTGGTTTCAGTGAGAAAATGAAAGAAAGAAAAAAGAAGGGAATATATTAGTGTTTAACGTGTTTCAGTGGAATGCAAAAAGTTGTCAATTTCATTTTTTTCATTTGTACCGCCTTAATTCTTAAAATGATAACCAGCATTCATATTTATCATTATGATTGTTATTGAATGATTTTATTAAGGTTGTTACGCTCAAGTATTTAACGATGATATAGAGAAATTTCTATGGATATTTTATTGTCGTAGAACTCGCCATGAACTTAGTCAATCATCAAGAAGTAAGATTCATCAGAAAATTCAAAAAGGAAAACCGTAAAATTTTCACAAGTATATCTTGTAATAATAGTAGTAATAATAATAGTTTCACCCCTCGTAATCGAGTATGGCCGTTGCTCAGCAATAATCAATAGCCTATTCATGATGCTGCGATCGAATATTGCTTTTTTTAGCCCAATCAATGACTCCCATCGTTTTCCTAGTCCCAGATGCATGAGTTGCACTTGTATCAACAGTTGTATCTAACGACTCATCTGAAACAGTTCGAGGACATTGCCATTTGTATCAATAACATTGCCGGCCATCATTAAGTTGGTTGCCACTTTAGGCTACGACTAGTCGCTACATCACCAAGTAAGAAACTACAATATGAAGAAATGCCTGTGAATTAAAATTGTTATGGTGCTGGAAAAATGGTGGACTGGGTCAAATCTATTCTTGGTGCAATAAAAGCAACAAATCAAAAAATGATAGATTGATTCGTTTTCTACGGCTTATCAGCATTTTTCGGGTTATTTAAAGTCAGAACATTTTTTTTTACTGTAAAATGTTTTTTTTTCTTTGGAGAGAATAATGATTTAGTGATGCAAGTCTTAATAATTAAGCAGAAGATGTGGGGTAGAAGATGTGGATTCATATCTTCTCCCAGGGTATTTTCGCGTAAATGAATATAAAGAACCCAAGTGGAATTGGAACTCGGCTCTCAGATTAACAATTCCGAACCATTATCCATTAAACTACCTGCACATCCAAGCACATATTCCCATGCTAAGTACTAACCAGATTCGATGTTGCTTAACTGCGCTAATCTTACGGGAACCGGTGTCTCAACGTGATATGGTCGTAAGCTACAACGACAATCCGAAAGGAACAAGTCTGTATCATCATTTGCTATTGGGGAGCATGTTTCATGTCAAAGTACTCCTTCTAGTTGAATACTCTAACGAAGCCAAAGGGATCCAACACTCCCATTGGTTGTGCCCTAGATCCCACAAGATGTTTCAACCACTCTGATTTTGAATCTTGCTTGGTGTCTAGCTACCCTTCTTTATATGCCGTGTCCTCTCAGGACGTAGGTGATCATGGCTTTCTACAAATTCCTCTCCCTTGCAGCTGTTAGTAAACTTTTTCTTTCTGTTATTTTTCCTAAGCTCTGTTCCGCTGCCAAACTCACTAAATATGTTATGCGCTGCTTTCCTCTGTCCTCCTTGCCCTCTCTGTCCCGTGAGTATCAGATTTTCCAAGACCTCCTTCCTCATTATATGCCCCAGAAACCTCAACTGTTTCTTCCTGATATTAAGTATTAATTTCTTTTTTGGTTCCATTTTCTCCAAAACAGTCGTGACTCACCTGTTCAATCCATGGTATCCTCAGCGCCCTTCTGTAGAACCCCATTTCTATTGCTTCAAGTCTCTTATTTATCTTTGAGGCGATCGTCCAGCATTTACTGCTATACAGGAAGACAGATATCACATAACAGTTTAGTACTCTTTTCCTTGTTTCTAACGAAATTTTCCTATTTCTTAATACTCCGCTTAGCTTTTGGAAGGCTTCCTTGGCTATCCCAATACACCTTCGGATTTCAGTGTCGCTCTTTCTGTTCTCTGTTAAAACACTTAAATTTTCGCACTTGTTTGATTTTGGTACACCCGTACTTACCAGAAATTCTGGTGAAGGAACCGGTTTAGTTACCAGATAGGCAGCGTTATATAACTAGTAGACCAAGACAAGCTTAAAGTAAAACCGTGGATAATATATATATATATATATATATATATATATATATATATATATATATATATATATATATTGTACTCTTCCGTCGTTTGCGACGTATGAGGGTGGGAAAAAATCAGGCCTTAGAACCGAACAGCCAGACAACTCGCAGATATTATTTGATTATAGACGTGATAGTGTGCCACAAGCATCCCTCCACCGACCCTCCTCTTCTTTTGAATTCAGAGTTGTCCTTCTAGGCTGGTTGCCACCCAAGGCAAGCCTATCCTGCTATTTACCCATAGCTGGAGAAGAGATAGATTCATACATTTCCCAAGAGTATTTTCACGTATGTGATTGTGACGAACTCGGCTCTCCGATTACTCAATCCATTATTCCACCGTACTTCCGAATATATATTGAGAGAGATAGCATAACCGGACAAAAATACTGGAGCATTCATTATTCTGGTGAATGGTCACCCAGATGATTAATAGAGAGCAGTTTAGTATTTGGAAGCGTTAAAACTTATTGCTTTGCTTGTGGCGAAATTATTAAAAAAAAGAAATACGTCAATCCGATGAAAGCATTAATTTCCACAATATCTGCTGAAGCGGCCAACACAACGTTATAATTGTTGTTGGGAGTTGAAAATGAACGATTTTTTCCTTTTGTGATTGCTGTAATAAGACAGTACTACCTCAAACGGAGAGTCTTCTGTGACACTGTAGAGTCGGTTTCAATGTATGGTGCCACTGCCTGGAGATTAACTAAAACCATAGAGTCTAAGTTTGATGGAACCTACACTCGGATGCTGAGAGCGATACTTAACATCTTTTGTCGTCAACATTCAACTAAATCGTAGCTCTACGGATCCTGATATTTCTACAATCTTAGGCGAACGCAGAATGCGCTTTGCAGAAGACCGCTGGCGAGCAAAACAAGAACATTTGAATGCTCTGGACACCTAGCCATGGAGCAAGACGGGTTGGTTGCCCAACAGCCACCTATATTGACCTGCTATGTTATGACACACAATGCCATTTTAATGAACTTCCGGCCTTCATGCAGGACCGTAATGGCTGGCTTGATAGACTCATAAATGTCTGGCTTGCTCGACCAAATAAAAAGTAACTTATTCTGAAAAAATGCATTTCGCACTCTTTTGTCAGTTAATTGTGTAGGGTATTTTACCCTTCACCATAAAAGAATCTGATGATATTGAGGCCTCATTTTTTTTTACAATATTTATATAGAAAGGGACAAATTCAATTATTCTTTTCTCGATCTCTCTGCGGCTACAAAATTTAATTAGCATTATATATGAAAAAAAGACAAAACAAAAAAACAAATATTTATGAAAGTGAGAAGAAAGCGGACGTAAAGCCTTGAATGGCAAATCGAAACGGGAATAAAGTGGGGTGCTGTGTTAAAAAATATTTATAATTTTCTCTCCCACATACCTTTTCCTGTTTTGAATTTCTTTTTATTTATAGCGATTATATATTTTCTTTCTGTCCATTTTCCCCTCGTTTTAATAAATGTCTGTTTTTTATGGCATTCGTTTTCTTTTTCTGTTTTTCTTCTTCCTTTGGTTTCAACCTACATACATTCTTGAACCTTATTGAGATCTTTCCGCTGTCAAAATCTGAAACACTCTTTTATAAATTTCGCGTTCTGGCCGACATTTGTATAGTATTTAGCTATGGTGATTAATTTCTATTTGTACTTACCATTTTCATCGATTCGTTTTATCCTGCTCTGGGTAATAAGCAGGTTTTCGATGTTGGAACCTGTGAATGCATACGGTTGAATCGATAAGATTTCACTTTTGTGAAAAGTTACCGTCTGTATAGATTTATTGAAAAATTCCATGCACTGTAATATAAGGTGGGAAAAGTATTAAAAACAGAACGAAATTATTTGGTTTAAACGCTTCATAGCACCATAAATTTAAAACAGTTTAAGTTCATTCACACACACACATACACACACACACAAGAAGCAAAATGACTAATCTAGAGTATCTTTACTTGATTTTCCTCTTAGAACTGAGTCTATTTTGAGGGATATACATATAACTCCTTCCTTGGTGTCTGTCATCATCTCTAAACTGAATCTGGACCTGGTGGTATTGTGGTGGCACGGAGCAAGCGAAGGACCGGATATTAACCCTCAGAGGTTTAGACAGCAAATGACCAATACTGGTCTCTGCGCACCCGGCTCCACGCAGAATTTCCGGTGGAAAACTAAAAAGAAATAAAAAGAATGATAAACAATTTTCCACCAATTAAACAGCTCCGCGCCATACCCAACAGTTTGTTTCAGCAGACTGACTCTGATCCGAAGGGCACACATAAATAGAGCGATAAATTCACTTCTAAGACAGAAAGCTTTGAAGTACCGTCAGTGAATGTCGCTACGCTTTTCTCACCCGTGAAACCCGATGCCTTCAGCCTTCCTTCACCAACGGAGATATCAAAGGACTCCTACCAACCCATTGACCTCACCTTTCATCTCCTGTGACCAGCACGTCATGAACTTAAGTATTAACAAAAGACACTTATATTCTTTTAATAATCGGATTTCTCTTCTATGAATGAACATTTTGTAACGGACTTTGTGCGTGTAAATCAAGAAACATTGTACTATTCATTGATGTTGTATTTAAATACAAAGTGTTTTTGATATACCCTTCTCTTTCGTATGTTATTTTGTTTATGTTATGGTGACCTCAATTTGATCGCTTGTTGAACCTTGATGCCAAACTAGCGGCTGTCCCGAAGGACTGCTACTATTTATCTACCTTCTGATACAAGCAACAATTAACAACGAGAACTCTACCCCCCATCACCATAAGTGGTGACGCCCGACGTGATTTTAACACAAATATATACACGCACGCACAAAAAAAAAAAAAAAAAAAAAAAAAATTGAACTGTCACAAAATTAGAATTTTTATTCAACACAAACCAAAAACATGGCAGATGACGCTGAAGAAACTACAATTAATCAAAACCAACCAATCCAAGCTGTTGCGATAAAACCACCAAACTTCATTGAATCAAACGTAATAGCTTGGTTTGCGATAATGGAGGCGCAATTTAATATTGCAAATATAAGACAGACCAGTCAAAAATTTTTTAACACGTTGGCAGCTCTCCCTGTGGACATAGTAGGAAATATACAGCCAACTATACTGCAATCAAACGATTACGACGCACTAAGAGAAGCAGTGACGGGCGCTTACGAGAAAACAAAACCAGAGATGCTGGACAAATTAATGTCGTCATCGACTGTAACAGGTCGTCCCTCAGTATACCTGAATGAACTTATGTCATTAGCAAGCCGAATTGGCGTAGGGGACGATATCGTACGTCACAAATTTATTCAAGCCCTACCTGACTCCATTAAACCAGTGGTAGCGGCACAAGTCGATTTAGACACAGATCGCCTTGGAAGAATGGCGGATGACTTACTATTATATTTTAACAAACAAGACACCGCACATATTCGACAGATTTCGGGGAAGCAAAGGGATGAACAGCAAAATAAAAATGAAACTAAAAGGATACATGGCTGTTCCCACAGTGAAAATAAATTCCCTACCAGTGTTCGCCCTTTTAACAAGGACCAAAAACCTCTAATTTGCCGAGCGCATTTATACTTTGCGGAACGTGCAAAATTTTGTAAGCCGTGGTGCAGATGGCCAAATAAACGGAATGTTCAAATGCAACCCAACTCTCGCCCAAATTCACCAGTTCCTCGCGAGATTTCGGAAAACTAACTAGGCGAGAGGTGTTAGCTTCCATTTCCTCGCCGCTTCTCATTGTAGCCGCACGGTTAGGAGCTCAAAGTTTAAATTTTATTGTGGATACAGGAGCTGCCGTATCTATACTTCCGAAGAGATATTTAAGCGGAGCTGTAACATACCCAACCAATATCTCTTTAGTGTCTGCCAACGGTCAAAAGATTGAATGCTCAGGACAAGCAGTACTGAATCTAACACTACGGAACCTCAGACGAGAATTTACCTGGACATTTATAATAGCCGAAACTGCTCAGCCACTCCTAGGATACGATTTCCTAAACCATTTCGGGCTAATGGTGGACTGCACAAACAATAAGCTGATTGATAAAATGACTAATAGACAATCCGATGCACGTCCATCGTCTATTATCATGAATATAGATTTAGTACCGAATAAAGATGCTAACAAAATGGTACGAGCAATTCTGGAGAAATACCCAAACTTAATTTCTCCTCATCGCGACACGAATGCAACAAAACCAAAGATATTCCATAGAATAGAAACTGGTAGCAACCCTCCTACTTTCTCCAGAGCCAGACAATTATCAGCTCAGAGATGTGAAATTGCAAAAGAGGAATTCAAGAAACTCCTAAAGGCAGGAATAATTTCCCCTTCAAACTCTGAATGGAGTTCAGCCTTACATATGGTACCGAAGTCAGACGGCACATATAGACCTGTTGGCGATTACAGACATTTAAATACCATAACAAAAGCCGATCGATATCAAGTCCCAAATATAAATTCCTTGTCTTCGAAGCTTCATAATAAGAAGTTCTTTTCAAAGATAGACCTGTCGTCTGCTTATCATCAGATACCTGTACATCCGGAGGATGTTTGCAAGACAGCCATCTCTACCCCTTTTGGGTTATTTGAATATAACTATATGCCTTTCGGACTACGGAACGCATCATGTACTTTTCAGAGAATGATGGACAATATCTTTCGTGATACTGATTATACCTTTGTATATATCGACGATATCCTTATATTCTCAGAAGATGAAGAAACTCATTCCAAGCATATCGACCTAGTACTACAAAAACTGAGTGAGTACGATTTTAAAATTTGTCTCTCCAAATGCATATTTAGTGCTAATGAATTAGACTTTTTAGGATTTCATATTTCTGCTAGTGGTCTCAAACCCAGTGCTAAAAAGTTGAATGAATTAAGTGAATTTCCTCAACCAAACGATTCCAAATCACTACGCCGATTCATCGGAATGGCAAATTTTTACAGAAAACTTGTGCCAAATTTCAGCGATATCATACTACCTCTCACGGAAAAAATACGTTTAAACCAAAATTCCAAGTCATTAACCCTAACAAAGGAAGAAATTGAATCTTTCGAAAATATGAAAAAGTCTTTATCAAATGTAACTGTTTTGGCTTTCCCCAGCTCGAAAGCTAACAACTATCAACTTGTAACAGACAGTTCGAATTATGCGGTGGGTGCAGCACTTCATCAAATGATTGATAATCAACCCATCCCCATAGGTTTCTTTTCAAAGAAATTATCCCAAACCCAACAAAAATATTCTACTTTTGACAGAGAACTACTAGCTGCCTATCTAGCAGTACTCCATTTTAAACATTTAATAGAAGGCAGAAATGTAATGTTACTGACGGATCACAAACCACTTTGCAGTGCTTTTAAAAGCCAGTCTTCCTTAAAATCAGATAGACAACAGCGTCACCTCTGTTTTATCAG
>OZ038479.1:99414913-99544913 GCA_964036315.1 Acanthosepion esculentum
CCACCAGTTCTAACCTTTGTGGCACGCCATACCACGCACATTGTATCGAACCATCCTTATACCATTCGCATTCCATTGGTGAGATGCAAGTTCCTCCCGACCAGCTTCTTCCCACGAACCTTTACTTTGTGGAAACCGACTCTCAAAGGGGTGCTTCTCCGATTTCTACAAACTTAACCTGCTCAAATCTGGGGTTAACCGTTATCTTCCCCACATATCATCATAAACTGCACCTATTATCTCTTACTCGGTAAGCCTATACCCCGAGTGGCTCCTAGGTCTCGTACAGGATGGACATCTCTATCAAACAGTATTATTGTGCTTTCTGTGTCTTTTGTAATTTATGTGAAAACAAATAGGATGCATTATTTTCGGAACGTCTTCCGTATCCGTGCATTATTTTTTTATCAATATTTTTTTTGTTGTTGTTGTTAAAAATAAGAATACTCACACGAATAACCTTTATCTTACTTTCCAAAAACATAAGATTTACCACGGTTGTGTTTTCGAACATGCACGTAGGGATGAAATCAATGTCCGATTTCACGAAATGGATGTCTATAGGGTGGTTGGATGTCAGCGGTTTGCAAGTAACGTTTTTCATCTCATAAACGAAGACTGTCTCAGTGCCGTTTGTATGATTGATGGTGAGATTGGAGGACCACTGGCACGTCATTTTTCCCTCGTCGCAAGAGCAGTATGGATGGCATAGATAAGAGGTCTGTCTTGAGGCACCGAGTAAGCAAACCATTTCCATGTAGAAACAGAACCAACCCAGACGAATCGCCCAGCGATTGGAGATCAACGTCAACATCTAAAATCATAAAACAGAAAAGAATTTGGACTATATCACTGTATTCTTATTTTTCTGATTTTTGACATATTTGTTCTTTGGACATATTTTTTTAATCGAGTTCATCCTCAAGCAATGTGTGTGCGTGTATATATATACATTAACAATTACTATGTCACCAAAATTAAGGAAACGTCACTTTAATCCACTAGGCTATTGTTTTGTGGAGAATTTGTCGACTTAAAACGAACCTGCCTGCCTGCCTGCTGATGAGTACTGCTGCTACTAGTCATGTTTGATTAAAGCTTTTCGCTTTTGTTACAGCTGCTGCTACTGTCAAAAACTTGCTGTTATTTCTCTTTCTTTTTTTTATTAGTGGTTCCCATGTTGTATTTATTTCTATGCTAGGTCTACTAAGGATGTCCTTATAGCCTAGCTTATGCACTGAGTCTTTCATACATCTAACTATCCAGTCTTCTTCCTTGTTCAGTATTTTCACTTCATTCCACAAGGGCCGATGATGACTACCCCTTTCCCTCCTTCCCGAATTCATTATCTCGCCCTTCACTACGGTTTTTCGATGACTCTCGATGTTGTAGATAGACCGCGCCAGAGTCAAAAGAAGGTTGGCATGGTTCCGGTTTTCATCAGTCTGCAAGTATCCTCTTTTGGAGAAGCTCTAACCCCTCTACAGGAGATACAAATGGAGTATTTAAAACCTCACCAGCAGTGCATGGATTAGTGAAGCTGGTATTCATCTTCTACCAAATAGAATTGTCTTATACAATACTTGATAAATAATCATACAGTAGTGTAAAAGAAAATGCAGGTATCAGCAGGGTCGATTCAGGAACTCTGAAAGTGGGGGGCCACTTGGGGGCCGAGATTTTTCTGCGGAGGAATGGGTGGGGTAAATTAAAGCAGCGTCTTTATTTTCATACTACACCACTATTGTATACAACTTAGGAATGAGTTTTAGTATAAGTATGTTACTTCATTAAATTAAATGGAATAACTTTTCATTCATAGTAGTGGAGTTTTAATCTGTTCTTGCCCTCTTTTCCACTCTCAAGCTGTTGGATCACAAGAGAAGTTACCTTCAAAAACAAAATCAAACGGTTAATACTAACGTCAATACTAACAGAACAGTGTAATTTGTCTGCTCTGATTTTTTTTCCTCTACAAAACTTAGAAAAAAAAGGGGGGGGCAACCGAGGGACCAGCCAAAATTCGTAGAATCGCCACTGGGTATCAGTAGATATTTTAAAAGAGCCGCCATATTAGATGTTGTTCAGCTTAAAAAGATATACGTAATTCGTTAAGCACTGAATTTCTTTTTAGATAGGTAAAGCAAATGTAATTACAATTCTTCCTGTTGGTCTGTAACAGCGAGTGACTTCGTATGTTCAATCTGAAACTCAAGCCGTTCTTTATATATCATGCTTTTTATTTTATTGCTTTTACATATAGTCGATTTCATTTTGGTGGGAGTGAGGTGGATAATTTTAACAGTCTCTCTTAACCGCAGAAACAAAACAAATAAAAAATATTTATCATCTTTTAAGTTTTAACCGTTCCTTTCCTACTAACCGGAATTCTTTCATCTCCTTTTGTTGTCCATCTCCTCAACTCCTTCACACCTGTTTAACATTTCTTATTTTAAAAAGTGGAGTAAATATTCTTTAATCACGATGATTTATTATTAGATTATGTTCATCTGTTGCAATTTTTGAACGACTGCACGGAATTCTGTTTAAACGGCGCCACGGACTCCCTACCTAAAGAAATAACGAAAAACGCATTTTAAATAATTAAAAAAAAAAAAACTTCTTTGACCTTAAATTTCAGTTTTATTTGAAAGATAGTTAAAATCCAAATTAAAAGAAAAAATATTTTCCGTATATAAATAATTTTTTTTAGGGATTTTTTTAAACAGTGGTACGTTTTTTCGTCACCCATCGAACTGCCATTAGACAAAAAAAATCGCAAACAACGAATTTAAAATCCCTTCACAATTAAATGTTTAATTTATCCTGAAGATATGTTTCGAAGTCATTTAATAAATTTAAGGATCAATTATCTGGATTTTGTAAAGGAAAGGTAGGTTGGAATGGCGCACTTTATAAGAAATGAAAAAAATACTTCTGAAATTTTAGATAACTAATTTATTTACTTGAAATAGACACCATGTGGATGAATGACTGTTTTCCAACGTTACCTCTAAATTCTTTATCTTTTAAAAAATTCTCATCCTTTGATGTGATAAAGGTTCAAATCTTTCGATTACCTCTTCCTTATTAGAGAATGTTTTATTGCGTATGAAAACCTCAAAATGCTTAAATAAGGGATAATCAGTAGGAGAGATATCAGATGAATATGGAGGATGATGCAAAATTTCATAATTCAGGCTATGCGGCTTTTGGACAATTGATTGAGAAGCGTGCGGCCGTACCCTGTCGTGCAGCAAAATCGAGCCATCTCTATTCACAAGTCTAGGATGTTTCTTTTTCAATTTTTGTGCATAGACTCAATTTCGCCACAATACGAGTTTGCTGTTATTGTTTTCACTTGAGGCAAGAACGAATAGACCCTTTGAAAGTCCAGCATACATTAACCATTAACTTTTTAGGGTATAGTGGAGATTTGGGGCATTGTTTTGGTGATTCACTTGCATCTAACCATTAGCCTACTCTCTTCTTGCTGTTGTCAAAGAGTATCCATTTTTCATCGTATGTAATGATTCGATGCAAAAAGGATTCTTTTTCCAGTCGGGAAAGCAACAGAGCACATAGCTCAAAATGACGAGCTTGTTTTTAGTCTCATTCAGTTTGTGGAGTTATTACACTAGAGAGGACGTTTTCTGAACCTATAAATACATTGTAATATTTTCCACCATTCTCTTTTTTTTCTATTTTCCTTATACACGCTAGAATGTAGGTCTATCGTGAAAACGTGTTTCCCAGGAGGAATGGAGTAGCATACGTGTGCGCACGCACGCACGCACGCACGCACGCACGCACGCGTATGCTACTTCATTCAACTTCATTTTCTCTAGGACACCTACACACATTTTACGTACACGAACAATTCTCTAGTCTTTAAATGTTTTCATGCATGATGATTGTTTTGTCACATACATACAATATCGTTGTCTTTTGTCGCTGGCTATAGTATAACTTTTTGATAATACATTATCGTTTGTGTGTGTGTGTGTGTGTGTGTGTGTGTGTGTGTGTGTGTGTGTGTGTGTGTGTATATATATATGCAATTTTTTTATATATACATTATTTATATATTATATAAGCGCGGTACTCATTGGAAAGTGCTCAATATCAGTGTGTGTATGCGTACGTTAATGAGTGTACGTGCGTGTATGTATGTTTGCGTAAGTATGAGTAGCGTTCCGACGACGATTTTAACTCGCACTTCCATAAAAACACCGATATACGCAACCATATATAAATTCAAAATTTAAAAATTAATCGGTCTGTCTGACGATCGCAAACAGCGTGAAACCCAGGGTTTCACATCAATCCAATTATATATATATATATATATATATATATATATATATATATATATATATATATATTGGTTTTTGTTGTTTCTTTGTATTTCATTACCCGGACTCACATACCGAGTCCACCATTTTGGTTGTGGGATAAACATCCCAGGAGACACGTGTTTCCCAACTCAAACACCAACGTACATACACACACAACAAGTTCATACGGAACAAACATATCCAGTTTCTTTACTTTTCCAAATGCTTTCAAGTGCTGAAAAACAGTTGTGCGAGATGTTTCGAGTTCTGATGCATGTTTTCGGACTGTAGCTCTCGGATTTTGATCAACCAAAGCATTTAATTTATCGTGTATGATAACCGATCGTGATCTTACCCTTGGTTTATTTTCAAGACTTTAATCTTCCAAACAAAACTTCTGAAAGCATCTCTGTACAATTCTGATTTCAACAATACCGTTAACAAAGGCCACCTTGATATTCCGAAATGTGTGGGAAATTTAACGACTCCCCAAATTGAGTCGTGGGTGATGAATAAAGACGAGACAATTGAACAGTTTAAAAACGTACTTTATATAAGAAATACATAATACAACGAGTATAGAGAATTGCTAAAAGGTATTCCTGTAGCAATTAGTCATGGCATCGGGTACGAAATCCAAATACATGTATCTGTTTGAAATTGATTGAAACACTCATCTGGTGCAGCTCGTATTCCTCTTCCGATTGCTGCTTGTCCTTACATTATTCAGATTTGTTCGTGGCCAGCATCGCCTGTTCTTGGAGTAGGCTAAAACACGTCCGTTCAGTTCACTCGTCTTGAAGCCTCTCAGCTTTGTCACCTAAATGTGGGCAATTATTATCGCATAGATGGACCCATCTCCCTATCAGCAGGTCTTATCAACCTAGGGGAGATAACCTATATTTTTTTATAAATGTTTCAGAGGCAGAATGACCCAGTTTGTACTCATACAGTAAGATTACTCGGCATTGTTTCACTGTAAGCATTTTCATTGGGCTTATGAGTAACAATATTGAAAGAAAGAGTCAGGAATATGTCAAGTTTTTTTTTTAATATACTAAGGAAGTTATTTCGTTAGACGACCGGATCAACAACCAGCCAAAAAATGAGTCATTTCATATGTTAAAACCTAATGCTTTTTATTTCTAGGCATTTTGTCATGATGTATGCTCATTTTTTTAGCGAATCTTTGGAGATACCTATATATAGGTAATGGTAATGGGGAAAAATGACGTTTCCGTACAGAAAACATTCAGTGTTCATAGACTGAACAGATAGCATTATTGTCGGTTGAACTATAGAAAATCTTTAAAAAAAACTTTCAGGAAAATAGACTTCTCACGTCCATTAACTGTTATTGCTCTTTTTATTTTGATGAGAGTTTTCTTTCTAACCTACTTAAGCTTTTGTCATTTTAGAAGAGAATATTAAGTAATGGATGATTTAACAGGAATTTAATTTTAATGCTCTTTTTGAACGAGCATCTCCAACTTTGTTTATATTACAATGCCATGGCTTAGGTGTTCTCCGGCATTTCCCATGTGTCTATTGAATATATATAGTGTCAGTTAGGGAATTGTCATTGGAATAATGACTGTTCAGGGGGGATAATGCTCTCTCTTTTTCTGATATGTTCTGCTCATCCCTGATTTTATCACTTCCAGTGCGCTTTCGAGGAATGGAACTCGTATCTACTTTTGCTGATTTTTTTTTTTTTTTGTCTCGTGATACATTTTATGTAAATAAGGATGAAACTAAGCGATATAATGATATGGATCTTGTGATTCTGTAAGAAACCTTCAAAACAAACTATGTATGGTATAAGAGATAATGAAAAAAGAGAGCAAAGACAGAAAGAGGAGGAGCCTGAAGAACAGGAAGAGGCAGATGACAGGAGAATAATAAAAAGCGGCAGAAGAGAAGAAAAAAAGGGGAGAATAGGAAAAGAAAGGAGGGAGAGTAGGAATAAGGAGAGCAGATGAATTGGAATAAGTGGGAGAAAATGAGTTGGAAAAAAAGAGATCCAAGTAAAGAAAAAATAAAATAAAGGATGTGAAGAAAATGAAGGCGGAAGGAGTAGAAAGAATGAGTAGGAAGAGAAGATGAAAAAGACGGAGAACAATGAGGATAATGAGGAGTACAGAGGGAGTGAAAAAAGCATACGTTACATGGAGAAGTTGGTGGGATGAAGGAAGGTAGTGAAGAAAAAGAGGTAAGAGGAAGGAAAGACAAGAAAACGAGGAGGAGAAAGCGAATGGAGGAAAAGAAAAAAAAGTAGAGGAAAAGAATTAGGAAAAAAAGAAAAGAAAAAAGAAACGAATGCAAAAGAGGATAGTTGAGGGTGCGGCTTGTATTTGAGGACAGATTTTATGGATTAGTAAAAAACTTGCTGAAACAAATGAATATAATTATATTTGATTACAAACAAGTAAACCTGAAATTTAGCTAACTGTTATTTAATTTTATTCAATAAAACCACCACTAGCATCAATAACTGTCTCTACACGAAGTCGAAATCAGCTGCAAGCTCTGATTAATTGGTCCTTATTTATGTCAGACATTACTCGAACAATTGCAGCTTTAAGAGAGTCTTTGGTGTTATGAGACTGTTTATTAACCTCCTTCTCAACAACGCTCCACACATAATAGTCTAGTGGATTGAGATCTGGAGAGTTAGGAGGCCAAATGTTGGGTGTGATGTGGTCGTACAAGTGGTCAGCCATCCACTCTTGTGTTCATAGAGCCTTGTTGGATGGATCCGAGTCTTACTGGAATATGTAAGGCCTGCCGTTGCATATGTTGTCAATCCAGGGCTTGACAACTGTTTCTAGAACCTCAATGTGAGCAGCAGCATTTACTCTAAGACCTTGTAGAAAAAAGTGTGGTGGCATAACATATCCTTCATTGCTAACAACACCCAATATCATAACACTTGAAGGAAATTTTTGTGCGCATCACTCTTGGCACCTCAGAAGGATCTGAACAAAGCCATCTGTCATTTCTTCTGTTAAGTTTTTGATCTTGAGCAAAGTTTTTCTCATCTGAGAAAAACCAAATCACACCAGCTTCTGGAGGATTTTTAAGTTTGTTTAAAAGACTTTTGGATCTGTTTAAACGGTTTTCTTTTGTTTTTTGCAGACACAAATTGACCTCTCTTTATCACGTAGGACTTGCATCGAATGTCTTCATGAACACTTCATCTGATTGTTTTTTCAGACACATGCAGCTTTTTGGCAATTGCCCTCATTGATTGACCTCGGTTTTCATCAGTTGTCTTCTTGACTTCTTGAATAAATTTGGATGTTCTCACTATCAGAACGTGCAGAATGTATTTTACGTTTCTAACTCTTTTCGTATCTTGTGGACAAACGATCTTGCAACTTTGAGGAAACGTGAAATATCTAAATCTCTATGATCAACCTTTAATGCCACAATCACAGCATGCCTTTTCATTTCATTTGTTATCATACGGTTTGCCATTCTTGATTTCTGAAAAATAAAAGCATTAGAAGTTAGTGGGAAGCAGTATTAATCTTAAATCTGTATGTCCTCAAATACCAGCCGCACCCTGTATATTGGGAAAGAAGACGAGGAAATGCAAAAGGAAGAAAAGGAAGCGGGAAAGTAAAAAAAGAAAAACAAAAGAAAAAAGTAAGTAGACGATGTGAGAAGAGAATGAAAAGTACAGGGTGCAATGAGTAAATTGTCACCATTTTATATTTTTAATCTCGCGCATGCGCGTTGTTTGTTTTTGATTTTGTCGACAGCACAGTATAGTAGGGTCAGTTGGGCAACGTCTGTGAGAAAAAGAGCGCCATAACGCAATTCACTGTTCCAGAAAGTTGGAAACGACATGCTGTACTGCTTGGCATTCACACCGGAAGCTCCAATATGAACATTTCTGGGTGTTTGGGTGTCAATCTGAGGACAGTGCAAAGAATTCAGAAAGGTTGGATAAGTTCGGCAGCTCGGAAAACTCACTCTGATCGTTCTGATAAGAACGGAACTCCCGAATTTGTTGGAAATGGCCTGAAACTCAACATGAAGGCCTACATCAAATTCCTTGTGGAGGTAGTTTTGCCCTGGGTCAAGATGGTGGCTTCTGGAACACTCTATGTTTGCCAACAGGACACTGCACCATGTCACACGAGCAGAAAAACCCAGTTATGACTGTCAGACAATTTCTGCGACTGCATCACCCCTTATATCTGTCTACCTAACTCCCCAAACTACAACCCCACCCCTTGATTATTATGTGGAACGCAGTTGAGAAACCAACAAATCTCCTTGTGACACTAAAGATTAACTGAAGGTAAGGATTATGGCAGCATTCACCAACTTTAACAAAGAGACCATCCAGACGAATTGCAGGAGATTCCGAAGTCGTCTGGAGGCCGTGGTTGAAGCAAATGGCGATTTTATTGAATAAATTTGCTCTTTAGTATTTCAAGATATTTTGTGTAATTTTGGTAAATATATCTGTTAAAATGAGATAGCAATGTTTTTTTGGGGGGTGGGGGTGCGTAATTTAGACGACAATTTATCCATCGCACCCTGGAGATGGAAGTGTAGAACAATAAAATGAGCAAGAAAAAGGATAAAAACTCAGTATTGTCTGGCACTCATTGTAGTGTACACACTGAACATTTAACCCTCAAATCATGCTTTAGCAAGACTGACTCGTTAACCATTGCTCAGATGGTATTTTATTACATTTTCCCAACTAGGCTGATATAAAAGTGCCAATACATCATAAATAATGAACTATTCCGTTTTGATTGCGGGGAAAAGAAACTACTTGGTTTCAGTGAGAAAATGAAAGAAAGCAAGAAAAAGCGAAGATAGTGTTTAACGGCTGTTTCAGTGAAATGGAAAATGTTATCAATTTAAAATCTTTTCATTTGTACCCATTTCTTAAAATAACTACCAGCATTCATATTTATGATTGTTATTGCAATATTTTTTTCAAATTGTTAAGCTCAAATATTTAACGATACTATATGGAAAATTCTACGGATATTTTATTGTCGTAGAACTCGCCATGAGCTTACTTAGTCATTAACTGAAAAATCAAGATTCAAATAAGAAAACCTTTAAATTTTCACGAGTTAGTCTATATTAAATTTTCCAGAACAGTTGGATAAGAATCCAACATGCTAGTTGTTTTATTTTATCTTTTTTTTTGTCTTAATGCCATGGCTTCACAGGATATAAGCGTTTATGGCTCTACACAGATTCCATTTCTTTATATTCTGTGAAATTCCATAATTTTTTGAGAAAAATAGTGGGGTGGTTTCCTGCTGCCTTCTCCACAGTTTTGAATTCAGAGTTTTCATTCTCTTAGACTGGTTGCCACCCACGGCTAAATAATCCAATATGCCCTGCTATTTAACCCATAGTTGTGGCTGTGCACATCCTTAATGAAACTCCATATGGTGCAAATCAACGACTTGTTTATTTTGAAATCATTATCATTGAGAAGTCACACATAAAAATTCACGTTTGCTTTAATTGACATGCAAATATTATACATCATACATATTTCATGTCGTGTTAAAAAAAAAATAGAAAAGGTTGTTGTCTCATTTATATTAAGGAATGGCAGATGAATAATAACCTTTGGAAAACAAACACTGGACTTAGTTGAAAAGGCTAAAAGTTTGACTTATGCTATTTGATAATGAAAGGCTTAAAGAAGACAATGTCAACAATATGTAAAATAAAGCCTTTGTGCATTTTCATTGTTAATTTGCACAAAACATATTGTCATATTATATGTGCATATTCATTATGATAAATAATGAAAAGATAAATCATGAATTTATTTATTTTTAATATCTTAGCTACACAATGAAAGAATTAAACTTAATTTTGTTTGCACAAAAGCACAAAAAACTTCTTTTTTTTTGTTTTTTTAACTAGTTGGAACTGGTTGGTACATTGAGAGAAATTTATTTTGTCATGGAACAGCTGATGAGATATTTTGTGCACATAATATCATGTAATTACCTTGAATTTTTATTAGATGAAGCTTTGTTAAACATTAATAATTTTTTTGTCGTATTTCTTTCATCTTATTTTTTTCATTGCCAATACTCCGACAACAGAATATATAGCATAGAAATATGAAGACACATTGGAATATTGAAAATTGCTGAATTGTCTTCTTTTTATGTTCCTTGTCCCTTCAGAAAGTTAGTGATCATGGCTCTCGGCAACTTACTGTCCTTCTTAGCTCTAATATTTGCCTTTTCACAAGCTGATTACGTGGGTTATATGCTGTTTCCCCCTACCCCACTTGTCTATAATGCGTTTTGTTCCAAATTCCCCAGGCCTAAATATGTCTCAGGAAACAAAGGACAAACCTTTACTTCTGTTCAAAAGATGGTGAAGGATTATAAGATTAATAATTACTTTTTTTGCAAGTGAATATTTCATTAACAAATGTTTAGAAAATAACAATGACTTTTAGAGATACAAGTCTTAATATTTATCTCGCCAGCTATGGGTAAAATAGCAGGACAGACTGGATCCTATAACCGTGGGTATCAACCGGTCTGGGAGAAGGACAACTCCGAATTCAAATTCCCCTATTGTCTTGTAGGACCTGTCTCTTCAAGCAAATGCTTGAAGAATGCTTCAAAGGCAAATCCACCCCACATGTCATCTCGAAGAAAGGAACTGCCCTTCGCCCTACTTCGAGCCGTGACAGAAAATAATGGACTCCTCGAGCATAGTACAATGGTTTGAACACGCACAAGACTGAGATACGGCACGGCGCTATAGACCTCTCTGATTTCGGTCCATTCGCCCATGGGAGTATCACTTGCAGCACTTTAGACGACGTTATTTCTCTTAAACCTTGTTCCACCGTCCATTTACTCAAGCTTACTACGTAGGTTATGCATTGTTTTCCTCTGTCCCGCTTGCCTTCAATCTGCCCTGTGCGTATCAGATTTTCCAAGCCCTATTTCTTCATTATGTTATCTAGATATTTCAACTGTCTCTTTCTGATGTTAAGTATAGGTTTCCTTTTTGTTTCTATTTTCTATAAAACTGTCGTTGCTGACGTGTTCGGTCCATGGTACCCTCACAGTTCTTCTGTAGAATCACATTTCTGTAATGTATTTATATTATGAACAGCACCCACCTATTAAACGGATAACAAAAGTTTTTGATTTTTGACAAATATCACAGGTAGAGGTAGTATCACAGGTAGAAGAAGTGGAGATCTTTTTTGGGGCGTCGGCCTTCCCCGGATCTTGTCAACTTTTCCGTTCATGTACTAGGCTTGACCATCGAGGTAGGCAATGCGGTTGGGCTTCGGTTTTAAATCCAGTGACCCGACAGCTGGTGTTAGATTATGATGTTATTCCATGAGAAGGAATGGGCCATTACCCTACCATTCTGGCCCAATGTGTGTTGATAGGGGTATATGTGACAGTCTTTTTCTGCTATTTAACTTAACGCTGTGGTAAGAAGAGATGGATTCATATCTTTCTCAAGGGTATTTGAACATAAGTAAATATAACGAATCCCACTGGAAATCAAACTAGGCTCTCCAATTTCTTATGCCGGGTCGTTATCCATTATATCACCTGCACATCCAAGTTTACAACACCTAGTATTCACAAGTGTTTACCCATCTAAGTACTAACAAGGTTCAACGTTGCTTAAATTTGGTGCACGGATGAGAAAAGATGTTTCAATGTGATATAGCCGTAAGCAGGTCTAATGAATGCTAATCGATAAAAACTAGTTACAAAATTTTTTTCCGATATTTTTCCTTAGTAGTGTCCACTCAGGAAGACTACTTTGTGTGATAGGGTGGAGACTAGGCACCAGGATAAATAATTTTGGCAGAGTTATACTATAGGCACTAATATTTTTTTTGTCAAATTACTATAGGTTATAGGTGACAAAAAATTAATAGTTATTGGTGGAGTCCAGTTCGCTCAGTAAACACATTGTAATTCGATCCCCATATTGTAAATCGATCGTGCCATACGTGATACATGACTGACGAGGCAGATTTTTTTTTCCGCAGTAGATTGCCATTTCTTTGTGCGGTAGACCAGTTGTAATCCAAGGCTATATAATCCGGTCTGTCCTGCTATTTACCCATAGCTGGTGGGGGGGGGGGATTCATACCTTTTCCAAAGGTATTAGTATGGATTCGACTGGAATTCGGACTCGGCTCTCCGATTCCTTAATCTGAGCCGCTATCCATTAGTCCATCCATTATAAATTTTAAAAAAAATTTTTTTTTTTTCAAATTTAAAAAAATCATGTATTTTGAGCATATTTATTTATTGGTTTATGTAGGCGTGATGGGGTCAATTTACAACAAATTAACGTTTTATTAAATTTCTTACTCTTTTTCATGATCTTGAGTGCTTAATCTATAGTAATAAGAACAAAAAAAATGAAAAAAAAAGTTTATTTCTGGACACAGTGCCTGTTTTAAAACTCCGCTGTATTATTTGTTTATGGTCAAATTCTCTGAATTTTTGTGTAGTGTCCGACATATGCCAATATTCAAGGAGAAGGAGCCAGAAAATAGTTTCTGTCGATGTCTTAAACAGATTTAACCCTTTAGCATTCAACAAGCTTAAACCCATCCTGTAAATATTGGCTCTCAGTCTCACTGTCTGTGGTCAAAGTCTCACTGTTTGTGTGACTTTACAGTGAGTTGAGGAAGGAAAAGGAAAGAAATTCGCGAGCCTGTGTGAAATTGTTTTTGTACCAATGAAAATCCTGCCTTCACAGAAATTAGCCGGTCAGCCAAGAAGAAGGAAATGAATTCGTGAGCTTACGCGAAGTCCTTTTGATATAAAATGAGGCTAAGAATTTAATTAATCAGAGAAGGTTGTCTGAAGTCATGTGAAAGATTTTGTTTCAGTTCCTCGCAACCATATTGAAGTCCTCGCCAGTGTAAAATTCAGTCAGTTATGTGCCATGCGTGATACACGCTTAGGCGATCATGTATCTTTCGATACATGACTGACGCGGCAGATTTTTTTCCGCAGTAGGTTGCCATTTCTTTCTGCGGTAGACGAGTTGCCATCCAAGGCTATAGAACCAGGTCTGTCCTGTTATTTAACCATAGTTGGGGGGAGAAGAAGAGGATTCATACCTTTCCCAAGAGTATTAGCCCGTAAGTGAATGTAATGGATTTGACTGGAATTCCTCAATTCGAGCCGCCATCCATTACGCTACCGTTCCTCCTCAGGGTAAAATTACTCGCCAATTATATTATCGGTCTCTAACCAGCACACGAGTCTTCAAATAATTTTGTCTCAACAATCTAAGAAAGCTAAGTATTTCAAACTATCTCGCTTCGCCTACTTTTGAATGTATGCAAACCATATATCCCTTCGGCAAGCAACCAGCTATCTTACTTTGGTCTTAAACTTTTTAAAATATTATTTTGTGTCAGATCATTTAATCTGTTGTATGAAATACAGTAAAACTACAGACTTTAAGAATTCTGATTTATTTTCCTGAAACGATCAACTGACACTACTTTAAACGTGTAAATTTGTGAATAAATTCCTTATATTTTGTTAAAATTACTCGTGTGTTTCCTCGTTAGTATCATCATTTATTAATCTTCGTGGTGTGCGTAAATCAACTATTCATTTTAACCCGTAAGCCCCACGCCACCATATCTTCCTGCGTTATTTGCGATGATGTCATCATCTATTATGGCTGATTATACTTGGGGTGGGTTACGGCGCGTTGAACATTTAGAGCTGATACTTACTTTTTGAATACTAAAAGTGTTAAGCATTCACAGTTCATAACAATCACTGACTCTAGTCTAGTTTAAGGCGAACGTTTAAAAATTAGAAATTCTAAAGTTCGAATATTCTGACAAACATCATGGCAACATTCATTAATTGGGTTAATATAGGTGGGATATATTTTGGTACAACCATTTAGGCACGCGTCCATTTGACAAAGGACTCTTTGGCGTTAAGAAAGGAAATTGGGGTTGGAGGGAAAGTGATTTCCATTTAATTCTCAAAATGTGTGTGTGTATGTATATGTGATCCGATGTTGCTTATGCGTTTCCACAGTTTTCATCCGATTTTGGGTGAATTTTTTCTTGTTTGATAGATAATTCTTCAGTGCCGGTTTTGAGTCCAAATTGTTGGCGACAATGGCTCTCCACTACTTCCTGTTCATTATATAACTCTCAACAACGTTTTACTATTTACTATCTGTTCTTGGATATAAATCTTTCATAAAAACTTTAATAAAAATAGAGAAAACAAAGACGGGTTATACTGCTAATTCTACATATTTGTTTTGAAAAAAAAAAACAACAAAGAACAAACGCTATACACGAAGTAACATTTGTAAATAACGTCTATAATTTGTGTAAGAGTCATTATTTTTGTCTACTAAATGATAAATCCAATTATCGGCATGATTAAAATATTTCTTTCGGGTTCCCCCCTCCCCTCATGGTGTTTATTTCATATGTCATGCTTTTTATTTTTCAAATAATATTTACATACAATTTCGCCACAAAAACATATTTCCTGAGACGCCATATGCAACTTTTGTTTTCCGCTCATGTAGGTTCTTCAGTATTTTCCCAAGTTTTTTTTTCTCATTAATTAATGTCACTGCCTATGTCCAATTGAAGTTTTACCCAAACAAACTTTACAAATTTTCTGTTCTGGGCCTCAATCAGATTTTGAGTTGTCAATGCAACTTTTACTCTAGTCTAATGTCTTACATTTTTTTCTTTGCTTTGATTTGCAATGACTGTCTATGACCCAGTTTTACACATTGGAAACACTTTATTTTTGAACGGGAATTTATGTCCTTCGTAAGCTTTACACGGGTTTGGTCCAGTCATTTTTTTCTTTTTTTGCCCTTTGGTCGCACTGTCTTCAATTGTACCATATACCGTTCTTCAATTTTTGCAGAATCATGTCTTCAATTAAGAATTCTTTGACATCTTTCTACCACTGTCTGTAAGGTTAATTTTGGGTTCTAAAGTTTTGTTAGAATACGCGAACGAATTTCTGCCTCTATTCGAAGTTAACCTTTGCACAAAAATTAAACATTTAAAGTTTAAATTTTAAACATAACTGGAAATAGTTCAACATTTTAAATTTTTCGCATTCTCGAAAGACGACAGTACCAGCATAAGTAACAAAATCGTTGTCATCTTGTTTTGTGAGATTTTAAGCATTGCCAACGGGAGCATCTTTCACTGAAAATTTTAGACCCAATTAGCAGTTTCAACGTAATATTTTCTGGATTTTCAGGTAAAATGTAATATTTTTCGTGCTGTGATGAAGACAATGTCCTTAAAAGTTAACGTACTATTTTTTTTTCATCTGCTCAGCCCTGGCAATCATTTTTTTTTTAAATTTCGTCGTACCTTCTGTAATACAACCAAAACACCTTCAGGGTTATATAAAAATTCACCAATTGAGTTCGCGACTGCATGAGGCGTGAATGAAACTGTAGTACTAAGTTTCATTTGATTTCTGCAACATTTGCTTCAACATCCGTGTCTGATGTTCCAATATTTGCAGTGTTCCTTGTTGATGTTCCAATAACTGTTTTAACAGGGTTTTAAGTTCTCCATATTGTGCGTTTCTCAAATCCTTGGTTCACGTGAGTTTAAAAATCCTTACATCAGAATTATTATTTTTCAAACATGAGTTACTTTATCCTCGTCGCTACCGTTATAATGCTCGTATAATCTTGTAGTTATGGTCAATATTTCAAGGAAAACACTTGAACAAAAAAAATAGTGAATATATTGTTTAATCACATGGATTAATAATACAATAATAGTGAATACCGTAGTACGGCAATGCGTACGACACACTTTGCGATACGTTTCACTAATAGTAAATAGACGAATCTATGTTCAACCATTAGTGTAGAGCAGGTCGGTCGTTTTTCTCCACTAGTTCAATCCTCACTGGGTTCTCTTTCATATTATGTTCTTGTGCCATACAAAGTTAAACTTAGTAAATATCAGCTCAGATAGCTTAGTGTGGATCAATTAAACTAATTTTGCAGGTCATAATCTTTGTACCAAATACAAATTTCAGCCACTTACCCACTCTGCCGTAACGTAGCTTCTCTGTGTCTTTTCTATAAATATTTTCATGGTAATTTTTCTGATGAATTTTGCTCTATGGTACCTAGACTTTACGAATTTAAGTACAGTACTAGATTAGCGGCAAAATCTCAACATTTTACAGTTGAAATGGCGAGATGGAACTGTAAGTTCTTTGCTGACAGTTCTCTCACAATCTCGCTTGTGAAACTCTCTTCCGCTTTCTTGCTTTCCAATTACCTTTCATCTTCAAAAGTTTAAATACAATGTCAATCGTTATTTTCTGTCTTAATTCTTGTTTTTCTTCTTTCTTTTTTTTCTTTCATATTCTCTTACACTGTGTAACCACTTGTGTCTTAGTGGGAGTTTTTTCGCCTTGCTTGGTGCAGAATGATAAAAAAGCATAAATGCTTTTCCAGGAAAAAAAATTACCTGTTTATAAGTTGAAAAATTTCATTGGCATGATTATTCCAAACTGTAGCCTAACAATGCAGGATAATATTTTTATTTAATTTTGAAACTAAAAGGAATAACATCTCCAACCAAATCTTATTCAGCTGTTTAAACAATTGATGTCATAACTCTTTCTCTTTAGTCTAAATTGTGTGTGTATGGGAGGGGGTGTAGCCACAAGAATTTCATTCCTTTGTCACCTTTTTATACATTTCAATTAAATATCCTTGATTTATGCATATGGTGGCTGAGGAAATATGATAAATGCATTCACCAACATTTTCAATACAATGTCTGACCATACAACACAGACATCACATTTTCTTCCTGATAAATAATCTTAAACAGATCTGAAAAAGAAAGATTCTGTATGAGCTACCATATAGTGCTTGAGCTGTGAACTGTCTGTGAAAGCTGATCTACACACCCAACAGTTAAAAGGCTTCTCTCCAGTATATTCCCTTTGGTGTACTCTAAGATTTGAATTACATGCAAATGACAACCCATAGAAGTTGGTTTTTCTCCAGTATGTAACATCTGATGAACTTTGAAATTGGAGCTGTTGTATAAACTTGCATTGTATGTAACAATGTGACCCTTGTCCAGCTTTGTACCAACCAGCCAATGATTAGAGTATATTGAATCCGAATTTTTGTTCACATTGGTGTGCACTAAAAGCTGAAAGAAGACCTGATGCATTCCCAAAAGTAAATGACGATGAAAAACAAATACTATGTTGATTATTCTTCAAATATCCAAATCAAGTGTTGAAAACCATTTGCATCAACTTGGTTATATCAACAGGCACGATGTTTGGGTTCCACATCAACTAAATGAGGTTAACCTCACCCAACGGATTTACATATGCAATTCATTGTAGAAATGTAAAGAAAATGATCCTTTTTTGAAGAGAACTGAGATAGTGTGGTGAACCATCACAAACAACCTCCAAAGCAGGACTTCACCTGAAGAAGGCTGTGCTTTCAAATTGGTGAGATTGGAAGAGCATTGTCTTTTATGAGCCTCTTTCCATGGACAGGACCATCAATTTGGATGTGTACTGTGACAAGCTGGACAAATTAAATGCAGCAATCCACCAGAAGCATCCAGCACTTGCTAATCATAAGAGCATTGTCATGATGAACGACAATGCCAGATAGCACATTTCTTTGCAGACATGGCAGAAGTTATAGTAATTATATAATTGATTAAATAAATGGCATTGTGTTTAGAACTTGTATTATTTTAGCTTAAAAAACATGAATGGACTTTTTGGCCAACCTAATACCTTTAGTTAGGCCAGGCCTGCACAAAATGCAATCCATGGGCTGCATGTAACCCACATGACTACCAAGTGTGGTCTGAAGGGGAAGTTTCAAAATAGTAAATTTTTTGTACTTATCATAATAAATTCAGCAGTTGATAGCAAACAAAACATTGTTTTGTGGAAGCCTGATTTTATTAAACCAAAATGTCAGTTTTTGTATCTAATACTTTTAATTCTCCACAGAAAAAGTAAAAGAAATAATTTTCTCATTATTTCTCTGGGTATATATTTCTCTTTTATACATACTCAGCAATTTACTCTAAAAAGTTACTCTTGCAGCCTATGGCTAATTTTCTATGATCAATGTGACCCTTCACATTTTTTAATTTTCTGAGTTACAATTATTGACACCAATTACATTCAGACTATTTTCCTCATCTTTGTTGTTATTACGTTTTCGTCATTGTGCCCTCTGGTCTTCAACATATATCAATCTGAGTTATCTACAGGAAATTCTGAACTGAACCCTTTATTTAATTTATGGAGGAAGTCTGTTCTCATTCCATTGCCCATTAAATCTACCTCTGTAGATTAAATAAAGGGTTCAGTTCAGAATTCCCTGAAGGTTACCCAGATTGATATACACCTGATGAAGGCCAGAGGGCATAACTGCTGAAACATTATCACAACAAAAAGATATTATTTTGTTCAAAACTCCAACTTCAGATAGTTTCTCTAATGTTTGCTTTGTTTGTGGATTCCACAAAAGAAAATTAAATAGCTCAAAATATTTTAAAAACTGAAGTTTTTTTTCCAAGTTCAAATGAGTAAACTTTGCTCTCTCCTCATAGCTTTCAGGTTATGGCTCTCCCTTAATTCTAATCTCTTTTTGAATGTGGAAAATCTTTTGGATGATATACAAATGTTCACTTGAATATTAGATTTTTATATATGCAAATTTATACTCTGCAAAACAAGTGGGAATAAGATTTGTGTATATTAATTTTTATATTTTTCTTATTATTTTTTCTGAGAATATTTTTTATTTTAATATATCTTTATTTCTGAATTATCCCTCTTTCATGTAAATGGGTTTATCTGTTTATTTAATATATTATTTTTCCTCGTAGATTTAAGGTTTCCTTTATGTCTAAGCTACCTTCTGATTGCTACTGTGTATAAAATAAATAGGTAATTTCTTCTCTTTTTCCCCCCCATTTTTTCTCTTCCTTTCTCCTCTGACCACCCCCATATCCAGATTTACACTACTTCCTAGTTTTTATTTGCTCCCTTTTTCTCTATTTCCTTTTCTCTTCCTTTCTTTCTTCTGTCTGGCCATTTTTTTTCAATAATTTATCATCTATTAACTGGTTTGAAAAATCCTTGTAAATTTTATTTCAATTTACAAGGTGAAAATGATCATTAACCTAATGTAATCTAATTCCTATTGCATGAGATTGTGTGCATGTATATAAATATATATATATATATATATATATATATATATATATAATATAGAAAAAACAACTGAAAAGTTGCAAATTAAAAAAAATTGAATGTTTTTTTGTGAAAGTATTTATTTATATTTTTATATATATATATTTGATATTTCAGATCGGCCCCGATCTTTCATCATACACACACACACTTGTTTAAGGCAACTAGGAATAAAACTTATATATATGTAGATAACCCTGTTGGAGAAAACAAAGTTTTACATATGTCTTTAATCACAAAAGAACAATAGTTACAGGTGTTTATGATATACACCACAAACAGACCCAATTACAATATATATATATATATATATATATATAAAAGAATTAATGGATTTAATTTTTGATCTGATAGCATTACTCTAAACATTATTTTAGTGGATACACATGTTTGAGTAGGCACCCCATTTTTTTTTCTTAATTAAAACAGTGTGAATTTTATCTATCAGCCTATACATTCAAGCAACTTAAGAAAGAAAACATGCTCTCTGACAGAGTTCTAACCTACATCCCCCTATTTAGGGGAAAACCAGCATCTGATCCAACATGCTTTCAACTGCTCAACTACAGGGTTGTGACTATCTCTGTAGACAAGCGGTATAAAACACACCAGTTCCCTCACCAAGGGGGATACAGGTTTGAACCCTGTGAGAAAGCACATTTTCTTTCTTATGTCTCTTGAATGTACAGCCTGTTTTTTGTTTAAGAAGAAGAAAAAAAATGACAAAAAAAAACAAACTGGGTGTCTACTCAAAATGTGTGCATATACTAAAATAATGTTTACAGTAATATTATATAGGTTGGCTAAAAAGTTTGTCCAGTTATTAAGTAGAAAATTTATTTAATAAATAAAAACATTTTCAGCAACTTTATATACTGGATCTTCAAAAAGATAAATGTACACAGACCTGTCAGGATGCAAAAACTCCACAGAAGTTTACATTAAAAGAAATCACCAAAATAAAAAAAAATCTTCTTAGATACTGTTGTGTAGAGAACATTGAATTCCGCAAGATTTTTTCAAGTTCTTAAAGACTTGTGCATAAAAAGATTGTGGCAGACAATGTCTGATATTAAAAAAAAACTTAAAATGAGAGTACTAGCAATAAAATACATGTGCCAAAATTGAAGATAGTTATAATATCTGCTTTATTTAAAAAAGGAAAAGCTTTTATTAAAGTGGACTGACTAGATACCATTAACATCCATATAGTTATTGAAATCAATAGTTTATTTACACTGAACACTATAATTACATATGAAGATGCAATTATAGAGAATGAACATCAGGAAAATTTGTCTTTAAATCCAATAAGCAAATTCAACTTTATATACATATTTTTGTTGTTGCTGTGCTTATTCCAGAAATGGAAATAAATTAGTTTTAAATTTAGATTTTTTAAATTTCTAATTGATTAATGATACAAAATAAAATAAAAAATAAAAAAATAAAAAAGTTTTAGCATACAATTCTGGAGAAGACTGAAGTTTTTACTGCTTAAAAATACTTATTTTCATAACAAAACTATTTTAAAATCAATTTCAGTTCAGATAAAATTAACGGATTTCTTTTACATTCATTCCTGGTTTTGTTTTCCAAATAAGAATTCTGAGGGAGGACCACATCTGTCATAAGAACAGCAGTGATTGGCTAGTCTTATGCAAGGCAAATAGCTTTATTCCCCCTCCCTCCATACACACAGTGGGTATAAGGACATGATGACTGGCTGTAGAAAATTGTCAAGCTTACAGTACTGCCTCCTCTGAGTCTGCAGTTGGATTCAGTAAGAAAAATCACATGGAAAATCTTGAGATGCCAAAAAACAAAAAGAAACTGACAGCAGCCTCGGCCTGCCATTTGCAGTAATTGATACCATAGGAGACAAGGGTCATTTTCAGGGAATCCATATATCTCTTTTGGGACACTCCTCTGTTGAACTGACAGGAGTGCAATTTTGTTTTGTTTGTTTCATTTGCATCATTGCTTCACTGCTGAAGGCACTAACACTCTTGAGGACATCAATATTTGTGATGGAATTGCTCTGGCACACTTTGAAAATGCTGCAGAGTCTGGAAGTGTTCAAGGAGGCACGGTTGGCACTGGTAGATAACCCAAGATTTGGCACCATAGAGAGTAAGCAGCACAATTACTGTAGATCTTCAATTTAATGGCTTTCCTTAAGTTTTCATTAAACAAGATATGCTTGTTAAGTCTATCACAGGCTTACTTCACTTTCTACCAGTCTGTTGTCGACTTTGGCATCTGCAGACATATCACATTCCGCCTTTGTCAAAATGATAGACAGAAGGTGGATGGTATACTTAAGTGTGCAGATTGGTGATGAAAGTTTTGTACAGACTGATTTCCAAATTAAAGATTTCAGTGACCCTTGCAATGCAGAGCATTATTTGTTGTAAGGTTGACCGAGTGACATATAGCCAGTGCCAGATTTATATATGGGCTAGTACGAGTTGCAACCCAAGAGCCCTAAGACTAGTCTTGGGCCACTGATAAAACTATTGTTTATTTTCAAATTTAATGGGGATCCTTTGAACAAATATGGATCAATTTAGAGTATTTGAGCCCCTCTAGTTGGAGTTGGTCTTTTAAATTTGATTTAAAATATAATGAAGTTGCTAATGAAATAAATTGGATGAGTTCTAAAAACATTAAAAATTTTAGTTGAAGTGTTTCAGGTTTTCCACTAAAAAAAGTATCATCTAAATTTTTTTTTTTATAGACATGGGGGTGGGTACAAATATACACAATGAAGGGCCCTCAAATTCTATTAGCCCAGGGGATAATTAAGGTCTGAATCCGGCCCTGTATATAGCCCTTTGTTTTGCTCTCGAAACTGTTCCTGATTTGTCTCAGGAGAATATCATACCTGTTTTTTACCATCGTTTAGTATAAAATTACACTGGTTCTCAATGAGTTGATCTACAGCAACATTTGCCACTTGCCTATCCAGTAGAATTCTTGCTTGGATTTTGCCAGTAACAGTGTAGTATTAAAACCCTTGTAGTTCAAACTTTTTTTTTTTTTTTTAAATCTGTAAAACAGTAGAGGCAGTAAAAATGATTTTTTTTTTAATCATTCTACATTAAATAATAAAATAAAATAAAAACTTTCATTTTAAAACTTTCAATGATCGAAGTCTTTTAAAGGACCAGAGAACACAAACATTAAAAATAACCCACAGATTTGAAGATCATTGGGCACCTGCCAATCAGCTGTGGTTAATAAGTTAACCGTACACAGTATTTACCAGTGCAGGGAGTTTGATCCAAACTGGGTGGCTTATTGCAGGTCAGTACCAGATTAAGCCAAATAAATATCTATATAAAGGCAAAAGTTTTTCACATTTAAATATACTTGTTAATCTGAGAAACTACCTTGCACAATTATCTGCATTTCTTATAACAAAAGCAGAAGATCAGGATCATTTAACTGCAGGCATTAACGATAGACGTTTATCAAGAGAAGATTTTTACCCATTCTGTGCAAATTTCTGAAATATATTCTTCAGTTTAATTTCCAGGGTGAGATATTATCCTTATTTATACTCAGACTAATATCCTCATCTTTGTTGTGGTTGTCACAGTATTTCAGTTGTTGTGTCTTCTGGCCTTCATCAGGTGCTTCTTAATCTAGATAACCTTCAGGGAATTTTGAACTGTACTCTTAATCTCTGCATGTAGGTTGTGCTCCTGCTGTTAGGGATATCTCGTCTTGTTCTTATTTCATACAGTTCAATTTATTGCTCTGTTTTCACTATGTCTACACTATCTCGCCCAGGGATTGAACTCACAATTATTATGCCACCAAATTCACGAGACAATGCTTTAACCCACTAGGCTATTGTTCTGGGCAATATAGCCTTAGACTTGGTGAAAACAGGACGAGTAATAGCTGAGCAATATTAAATAAGAACACGACGAGATATTTATAGATAGTGGCATGAGAACTATCTACCACCATGGATTAAATAAAGAGTTCACTTCAAAACTCGCTAACGGTCACTTGGATTGAAAAGCACCTGAAGAAGGCTGGAAGGCACAACAGCTGAAACTTTGTGATAAAAAAAAAAAAAAGAGGACATTAGAGTTTAAATATAAAAAATTCCTCAGTTTATTGACACATTTGTGTTTTTGACTACCCTCTATAGTTTATTCATCTTGTTAAAAGAATTTAGATGTGTATGAAAAGAAATGGTCAGATTAATAAGTATTCTTCTTTCCTTTATAAAACATACTCTGGACAATGATCAGTGCACTAAATCCCACAAACACATGACTGTAGATTAATATTTCATTAGAAACTCCAAAAATGTAACTTTGTAACATAACTGAATAAGTTCCAATAAATTCTACTGAGTGAACCCAATAGTTTTCTCTCATTTGTAGATATAGATCAGTGGGAATGCATGAGACTGGAGGTCCCAATTCCAAAAAAGATTTGACAAGAGCCACCTTGTTCCTCTAGTTCTCAGTCATGGCAAAGCTTCAGAACATCCTCCAGCACCAGATCAATTTGCTGGAGGTCCTGGCGGATGACATCCTTCCAGTGGCTGTGTGGTCTACTGCAAGGTTGTTCCAGTTTGCAGATGCTGGGTGTAACTTGTAGATGATTCTGATAGGGTAGTCATCAGGTTGTGGCCAAGCTATTTGAACACAATGCTGAGCAATGGTGAAAAGGATGTTTGGCTGACTGGTCCAACAGTAGAGCTCCTCATTGAACACAAGATCGGATCAGTGCACCCCCTTAATGGTTCTGAGAGTGCAGGATTCAAAGCCTCAAAGCCATGGATGCAGGTGGCAAGTCTGCAAATTTTTAATCAGAACAGAAAACTTTTCATCTCAGTACTTAGAAAAACCTGCCATGCTTTGTGATATTGATATAATAATATATGCAATATAATGCCTACAACAGATATAGTGAACCGGTTAGGAGTGTCATATCAATCATTACCAGCTGTTTATGCTTTGAATGGCTCCTTAAATGCTGAATCACAGTTGAAGAGCTTCTCTACAGTATGGTGTCATAAGGTAAACTTATTTTCTGCATGAATGTTAATACATAAAAATTATATAAGCATTTTCCCTACTAAGCTTAGTAAGACATAACTCATATTATAAATGTGAAACTGACAGGATTTTTTTTCACTACATATGAGGTGTAGTGTAAACATCTGGTGGGCACAGATTTGCAAATATCACAGTGATAAAGTTTCTAGGCAATGTCTGACCACATAACACAGATATCACATTTTCTTCCCAAATCCCATGATAAATAAAAAAAAAAATAAAAAAATAAAAAATTTAGAATATAGTTTATGGCGCCATTGAAAAGAGTGCTGTATGAGTCACCATATGGCGCTTGAGCTGTGAACTGTCTGTGAAAGCTGATCTACACACCCAACAGCTAAAAGGTTTCTCTCCAGTGTGCCGTCTCCGGTGTACTCTGAGATTTGAATTACGTGCGAATGACAACCCACAGAAGTCACAACGGAAGGGTTTCTCTCCAGTATGTATCCTCTGATGGACTTTGAGATTGGAGCTGTTGTAAAAACTTGCACTGCAGACATCACAGTGAAATGATTTTTCCTCTGTGTGCAGCCTTAAGTGGCGCTTCAGATGAGAACGGCTGATAAATGCTGAGTCACAAATATCACAATGAAAAGGTTTCTCACCTGTATGTCGCCGTACATGCACTTTAAGGTTGGAACTGCATGTGAAACCAGCGCCACACAAATCACAGTGATAGGGATTCTCGCCAGTATGTATTCTCAGATGCTCCTTGAGATTGGAACGATTTGCAAAATTTGCATCACAATAGTCACAGTTAAAGGGTCTTTCTCCTGTGTGCTTCTTCATATGCTTTATAAGACTTGATTTGTAGGAAAACTTAGAGCTGCAAATATTACAGTGGAATGGCTTGTCGTCACTGTGTGTTCGCATGTGATTTTTCAGGCTGGCCCGAAAGGGAAAGCTTGATCCACAAATCTCACAGAGGAATGGTTTGTCTCCAGTGTGATTTCTCATGTGCCCCCGAAGGCTCTTTGAGTGAGAAAATGTTGCATCACAATACTGACAGTGGAAAGGTTTTTCACCTGTGTGTATTCTGGTGTGCTCCTGGAGGTGAGACGCTCGTGAAAAGTTGGTTCCACAAACTTCACAATGGAAAGGCTTTTCTCCAGTGTGCGTTTGCATATGTCTTTTTAAATTACCAACGGCCGAAAATGCACAGCCACAAACTGGACACTGGATAGGTTTGTTGTTGCCATGGCTTTTCATGTGCTGGTTTAAGTTGACAATCGTAGAAAATGTCAATCCACACAAATCACAGGTGCAGCATTTGCTGGTTGTGGCTTTTGCTTTAGAAGTGGAGCTAGGGGTAGAGGTTGAAGAGGTTTGTGGTTCAGCTGTAGGTTCTGGATTGGTAACACTCATGATTAAACGGAGAGATAGAAGAAAACTTTTGTAAAACAAATATGTAAAATTTTAAATATAACTATTTGAGAGTTTAAGGTAAAAACTTTGTTTTTTCTACAGTAAGTGCAGGAAAAATTCTTCAGAATAACATGGAATTTATTCTTGGAGTTTTGTGAAATATCATTACCGTTTTAAAATTTCAAAGAAGTCGTTGTAAAGATGTTCTGGGGAAAAAAAAGGGACTTGGTCATTTCACAAGTGCTAACATATAATATCTGTATAAGCAGTGTGATGCAACAAATTCACGGTCTGAGCAACATACTTAGAAATCATTTTTGGTTTTTCTTTTGTTTAGGGAATCCTTTCAATTTGTTGAAACTTGCTATGTAGCTTTTAGATTAAAATGGATAATTTGGTAATGATTTTCAGTACAAAGGTGTATAAATGGTATTCTTGAAAATATTTGCTCAATTTTGTAATAGTAAAAATCCAATTTCTCATTCACTTTGCCAGGCCAGTTTTCTTTTATGTGTACCCAGCTCCAACCTGAAAATAGATATATTCAAAATTAGTAATGTAAAATATTCAGTAATATGACTGAAAAAAAATAAAAGAACAAAAAACACATTTGCGACATGTGGTCAAATGAAGGCAAATCACATAATCTAGTCATGTGAGTTAAGTTCACATTAGCATTATATTGCCCTTTTGGTTAGGCAATGCATATAAAATAACCAGTAAGCATTCTCCAGAGAGAGAACCCCCCCCCACTCACACACACAGGGAAAATGGAAGAAGGACAGACAGCTTTGATACATTTTGAATGCATTCCAACCATGTTATTGAAATCAGAAAAATATCAGCCCTTATTAAATCTCTTTTGTACAAGCCAGAGTTGTCAACCATAACAATAGAAGTCATGTTGATTTTCTATTCTGAACCTCTACACAGAAAATGAATGCCCATCCCACCAATATTTCAGAAGAGTTGGTAAATATAAATATAGCAATGTAAATTAATTCAAGTTTCAAACAGCATTCTTAGAAATCATTTTTGTTTGATGCTTTGTGAATCCCTTCACTTCATTAAAACATGCCAGTACTATTTTGAAAATTTCAACTTCTGTTTACTTTCAGTCGCTTTTAAAAATACTTCACATTATTTTTTTTTTTAAATTATTCTTTTGAGGTTAAAACTTAACATGATATTGTCACTAACACATATAAATATAACTTTTAACTGTTGTCAATAATCAAAGGAAAAAATATAACAATAATAAAATAAAAGTCTGTCTATATTTCTGAGATGAGGTATTATGTATAGTATTTACATTAGTCAGACTATTGTCCTCATCTTCAGAAGAAGGCCGGAGCATACAACGGCCGAAACGTTGTGACAAAAATGGCGACAAAGATGAGGACAATAGTCCGACTAATGTAAATACTGTTAAAATAAAAGGCTATTATGGAACAGAGAGAGTAAAAACATATATTTGATTTTTCAAACTGAAAATAACCAAACTTTGAATTTGTTTCATAGATTTGTCTCTGTTCCATAAAAAATTTGGAAGAAGGCAAAAAGTGAATGAGTGAGTACCTCTTAACAGAAAGCAATCCAATGAGGTACCTCATTAGTTTTGTAGTTGTGTCCTAGTTCCATAAAAATCATCTATAAATAAAGCAATGCAGGTTGGGCTCTGAGAAGACCAAATGTAACTTTCTAGTAGTAATTAAACCTAGAACACATTTTTTTATAGTTTTACTCTTGTCTCAAAAGAATCTGTATGAAGAAGGTAAAAATTAGCTGAGTATATAAAAATATAACAAGAAATGAAATTAGAATTGGATATTTTGGAATTCATATTCTCTGTATTTTAAGGTGGGGAACCTTTTGTCCCTCAAGGACATTTTGAAACCACAGATAGCAGCAAAATCACAATTTTCAAAAGCAAAAACTTCATTTTCCGAAATTAATGCTATTTATTATTATAATAATTCAACTAAATATCTAGTTTAAATAATGACTGAATGTTGTGGAAATCGATTCTGTTTGTTGAGCATCGTGCTTCAAGTTTGTTTTAATTCAAGTTTCTTTGACTGTAAGGTTTCTAGCAAAAATTATAAAATCAAATTCCAAGTCATTCAAAGCTTATTCTAGCCAATAAGATTTTTCATTGTTAAAATTTGCTTTCTAAAGGTCTTTTTCTGACCCATACAACAGGTTTTGGTGCTCAAGTTGACCCCCACCCAGTTGATCTGATAGGAGAAACAGTTTTGTGAAGAATCATTTTTGATGAACAAGAAAAAAGAAAAAAAAAGTTTAAAAGGTCTTTAGGTTCTTCATCTCCTCTTTTAGTCTTGACTTTTCTGTATGAATCTAAAACAAATCTACCCATATTTCCAACATTAATATCTTCTTTTTTTTAACACAAAGTGTACATCTTGTGATGGATGTTTTCCCAATCTATCACTTGTACAAATCATCTGTCAACCATTTGTCTTGAAAGGGACTTATTATGAAGCTGAAATAAATTAGATACAATAAAATTTCTTTCTGGGAACACAAAAAATACAATAAACAATTCTAAAATTCTGCTAAAAAAGATAGTATAATAACAGGCATCAGAAAGAAAATGCTACATGTCACACCCTGAAACCAACCTCCCAGCCCAAATCCCAAGAGATATGGTCCACTCTGAAACCAACCCCCAACCTAAGTCAAATAGATAAACTGATCATATAAGGATAAATATTTGTGATGTAAAAATAAAATTAAAATGAGAATTTAATGTATAGTTTCATGGTTAAATGGGTTCAGAAGAATAAAAGACAACTAATTAAGTTAATTTGTTAATTGAGTTAATTTGAAATTGACGATAATATACTGACATTGGCAAGACTCTTTTCCTAATTTTTCAGAAATTCAAGGCCCCTGTTTTAAATTCCAGGATTTTCAAGATTTTCATGGTTCTCTAGAAGCCCTGGACTGAGACTGAAGAACTATGGTCATGATGACTGATTTTACAAATCACTTCACCATTTTTCGCATAAATTCTTCCTTTGCATATCTTATTTTTGTTAAATCCCAATCATTTTTATTTTGCTGATCATTTCAGAAACGAAGAGCCATTATGGCTGAATTTCTCTTTAACTCTTGTTGTTAAAATGCAGGTCATTTGGAGCAAAAGAGCATAACAATTTCTGAAAAAAAAACAAAACAGTCCTGTTATTTAAATACTAGCTTAGGGCCAAGCTGCAGATACCAAAGGGACTTTGATGGTAAATTAGTTACATCAGTTTTGTAGCTAATGGGAAAAACTACAGAAATGAATGTAAACATTAGAAATGAGAGCTCACAAAAGCATGCTAGGCATCTTCTGTATAGACTGTATCATGAATGATGCACTGCAAGACACTATCATGTAAGAAACAGGTCAAGAAATTGAAATGGCATATTCATATCATCAGAGCCAACAATCTTTCCACTGTCATCCTACGTGGTACTGCCTATAGGCAAGAGAAGAGTCCAACAGAGAAAACATGGGCTGACAATGTCACGGAGTCGAATGGAAGATCCTTCACAGAAACTCAGATATTGGCAGGCAGCTAAGACATGGGGAGGGAGCTGGTCACCTATGTAGTGACCCTATGACCAGGCATGGTCATAGGAGTAATGATGTGTTTCCTTTCTACATATAAAATTAATATTATCGGTATTTTTGTAAAAGTTTGTAACTCCATACATGTATAATTGTTTATTTATTTTATTTTTAAGAAAAAAAGTGAACAAAATCTGAACAGCTTAGTCAAAGAAAGAAGCTCTCAGAATCAATAGATAAAACAATTGTGAGAGCACACTGACCAAAATATTATAATAATAATAAAAAACAAAACAACGATGAAGATGTTAGTTCATGTTTTGTAGAAAGACAACTGACCTTCACTGCACTAATTGTTGAACAATGACTCATTCATTCACTATGAATAGGATGTCTCTTCATAGGAACAGGGTCGCAAAGTAGGTCACAAGGCATAGTGTTGAGTCATATGTGCTACCGCACTGAACTATGGTATTTGCTATTCTTATATTACTAATCCATGTCCCTTATGTGATTAAACCTTTCTTCACTAATCTTTTGTTCCAGTGTTTCCTTTAATGTTATTAACCAGAAACTACAAGCATTATAACAATTTGAAAGGTTCATAAAAAAGTAAAAGTAGTAAAAATTTGTTAAATTTTATAAATCTATATAGTATCTCAATTTGTATATCATTCTCTGCTAATTTTAATTGGTTCATATCTATGAGGTGCATTTTAGAAGTTTTGATATGTTTTCAGGAGAAGCAGTTATAACTGTCCTAGATTATTGTAATTCTAGTATATCATTACTATACATCTAATAAGCTGACCTGCTAATTTTTGTTGTTCCAGATTGAAGAAGATGGTTGTAATAGCTCTTTGAACAAACCCTACTAAACATTGTGTTGTATCCTTAAGAGGTTACAAACAGACAAAGGTGGTACTCAAGTGAAAGGAACAGCAACATGGGCATAGATGAAAGAAATAGAGCTTTATTGTAAAAGAGAATACACTACTGAAAGACAGGGAATTGGTTAGCAGGCTAGTAATTCCCGAAGCAAGTGACTTCCATGGGGCCTTTATGCAACAAGTGCATTGAAGTCAGGGATCCTGCTTGGGAGAAGATTAGAAACTCATGTTTCTTTGAGATTAATAAATGTCTCTCTTGAAAAAGTCCTAAATACTTCTGGAATGCACCACATATATATTTCTCCTAAATGTAAAACCTTAAAAAATAATAAATTAACTTTCATTTAAATTCAAATCAGCAATTATAAATTTAACTTTCAAAGTTTACTGTGCCACATACCCCTGAAAAAATGTTAAAAATATTACATATGGCAATGTATTATTAAACAAGTTCTGTGTGCTTATGCACATGTGTGTAAAAAAAATAAATAAATAAAAATAAATACATAAATAAAAATAATGGATTTGTAAAATTTTGACAGAAATGCTTTTGACAGTTCTGCTTATGATGAAAAATTACTACATTTTGCATCTGAGAATGTCCCAATGTCCCTGAAGATGGAGGAAAAAAAAAAAAAAAAAAAAAAAAAAAAAAAAAAAAAAATCGCTGATCAATAACAAATCAAATATTAAAACTTAATCCAACTTGTGTAAGAAGGCTTGTTTTCCACAACAGCTCCTTTAGTCACCCATTTTTTGTTTAGTTCTCTAACAACTAGAGTCAAAGCATGAATGATCCCACAACAAAACTACAGTAACATTGTGCAATCAAAATCAAGTAAATACAGAAATTTAACTCTTGCTTTTAACAGACCCTGGAAAATGACACCAAAATAACAAAATATGCCTTCCAAAAACTCAGCAAAGTATTAAGAAACAGGAAAAGTTTACTAGAAACAAAGAAAACAGTGCTGAACTGTTTTGTAATTATATGGTAGTGAATGCTGAACAATTTCTTCACGGATGAAGATGAAACTTGAGGCAAGTGATGTGAATCTACAAAAAGATGCTGTGAATACCATGGATAAAGCATGTGATCAACAAGAAAGTTTTTAGGAAAAATGGAAATGAAAAAGGACACTTGTACTTAAAATCAGAAAGTGACAGTTGAAATATCTGGGACACATAATCAGGAAAGTTGGCTTGGAGAATTTGACACTCACAGAATATATGGAAGGGGCAATGGGGAAACAGCATATAACTTATCTAGTGAACTTGTTTAAAATGGATGACAGAATCTGGACTAGGATGAAAAGTAAGGGGATAGAGACTTCTTAGAGCTACAAAGGAAAAGTTGTGGAGAGCCATGATCATCAACATTCTGAAGGGGTGTAGCACATGAAAGAAACATTGTGAGAAAGTAAAAGTGCAGAAAATTTACATGCATATCTATGTGTAAATAACTTCTTTTTTTATGAAATGCAAACTCAAAAAAAAAATTAAAAGCATCCCACATTCACCAGAGAACTGACATCGCTGGTCACCTAACAGAAGAGGGTGGGAGGGGGAATTAAACTAAAGAAAGTGGGGGCAAAAAGAGTTTCTGATAACCAATCAAAAATAAGGATTGATATTACGATTCAGTTGACACTAATAATGATGACAGCATTTACTTTTGTTAGCAACAACTATAATACAAAGGCTGATTTTGACTGTATTTGTCAATCAATACACGTCAAATACAATGATAATAGTTAATATTGCAATGACATGATGCTTATATGCATTATGATGTATTGTTAATTTACAAATCCAAGTTGTTTTTATTTTATATGCCTGAAGGACCACAGAAGAAAATGCTAAGAAAAAAGGTTGCTTTCATTCCACTATGTATAAAGCTGACATAATCTTCTAAGGTCAAGTCAAACAGTTGTTCACCCTGATGACTGGTGTTTCAGAATACACTGACTGCACCTCAGTCAATGGGGCCACATGATTGCCGCGGGTGGCGACCCATGATGTCTTGGGAGAGGATCCTGGTGGGTGAGTGTTTCAGTGGTCAAGGTTAGGTACTTCCGATTTCCAATATACCACTTTGGCCCTTACCTGGACTAGATGGCTGGGTGGAGAAGCCTGATCCGATCAATTGGCTAATCAGGTCAAGCCTTAACACCTATAATGATACCAAATTGAGTACTTTAGAGAAACTTTACCCAAATGAAATATTGGATGAATAACAACTCAACCTAATTTATAGGCATTAGAAGGTGCTGGCTGAGGGTCATTCGGTTCATAGAGGCATTTACGCTTGGACATAGCTGTTAATCCTTCAATTTGTTCATTGAAAAATTGCGTAGTACAACAAATGTGATGACAGGTGTTCTGGGTCTCTCAAAAATGCAAGTATACTGGTTTGTGTAACCATGACCTGTCAAGGTGATTGGGTTTCCCCCTTGACATGTCCCAACGTTGGGCTCCAAAGTGGGTGGGGAGCACAGGTGGTGAAATTTAATTCATATAAATTATGAATCAAAATAAATACTGTTCGGACTCAGATTCTGAAAAAGAAACTAATATGGACTTTCCGAAATTTTTGTGCTTGAGTCTTTGTCAAGACTGTCCCCTTGATTGAGATAGTATTGTCCAGTCGGATAAATCCAAAATCAGTTAGAAAGATGAGAGAGAGCAATTTGATGGTGGAGGTTGAAACCAGAAAACAAGGGGAATCTATAATAAAAAAGAAGACTTTTCACAATGTGATTATTAAAACTTTCCTACACACAAGATTGAATACATCAAAAGGAGTGATTAGAAGTAAAGAGCTCTCTCTGGCTACCCCAGAAGAAATTTCATCTGCCTTGGGAAACCAGGGAGTCTCTGATTACCGAAGGATCTCTATTAGAAGAAATGATGAAATAATATTTATGGATACATACATCCTTATGTTCAAATTGTCTAAAATTCTATCTAAAATAAAAATAGGCTACAATGTCAAGCCAGTGGAGCTATATATCCCGGCTCCTCTGAGATGTTTTAGATGCCAAAAATTTGGACATCACAGAGATAGCTGTAGGAGTCACCCGTATGAAAATAACACATTCTTTCCTACTAAGGAAGTTCAACCAGTGTGTCAAGCATGTAAAACAGTATTATCCATTAAACATATTTTGACAGTGTCCAAAACTAGTTATCTCAAGACAGCAATTTTACAATACTGATAGCATGTTTGAGCTGTTCAAGAAGGTAAATTTAGACGATATAATGTAATTTCTAAAAGTGGTCGGCCTCTACAAGAAAATATAAAACAGGAGAGAATAACAATAAAAGAAAGTTTTTATAATAAAACAAAAAATATCTACAAAGCCAGACTCTTGATAAAAAAAACCCTGTTGCTGCCCTGGGTTAAGAGGGTGACTGTTGGAAGACTATGTCTGGGAACAGGACTCTGCACCATGTCACACAAGCAGAAGAACCCAGTCATGGTTGTCAGACAATTTCTGCGACCACATCACCCCTTACATCTGGCCACCTAACTACCCAGACTGCAAACTCCTTGATTATTATCTGTGCAGTGCAGTTGAGCAAGAGACTAACAAAATTCCTTGTAACACCAAAGATATGGCAGTGTGTGTGTGCAGTAATAAAACTAGGAAACTGGATATGTAGAGAATAAATATTTCCCGCAATTCTTTATTAAAGAAAAGAATAATACCAGCAATGTAATTGCCTCTCGACAAATGCCCTCTTTGCAAAAGTGTTAATGAAACTTGATTTACAAAGTGATTTGGTTACAAAGAATACTTTCTTACCCATATAAAAAAAAATTGTTGGCATTAAATAACCCTTTGAGATTGATATGCCATAAAAAAAAAACTAAACCAATCAAATATTTGTACATGTTACCCCAGGGATTCCCAACCTTTTTTGAATAATCACCCACCTGTATAGTAAATATTCAAAAGCATATCAAAATTGTTTGATAAGAAATTGTTACTGATTCATAAAATGACTTTATGATGTAGTTAAAAATTCCGAAGGGAAGTAATAAATAATGCTGATGTGATTTGCTGCTGCTACTGTATTAAAAAACAAACAAAAACAAACTTTACCATTGGACACACACACACACACAAACACACAAACACACACACACACACACAGAGGGTGCGATGGGTAAATTGACGCCATTTTATCTTTTTAATTTTGCATAAGCATGTTTGTTTTTGATTTTGTCAACTGCACAGTATAGTAGGGTCATTTAGGCAGTGTCTGTGAGACAGTCACCATGACATAATTCACTCTGCCAGAAATTTGGAAATGGCATGCTGTACTCCTTGGCATTCGTGCTGGAAGCTCCCAGACAAACATTTCAGAGGGTTTGGGTGTCAATCTGAGGACAGTACAGAGGATTTGAGAAGAGTTGGATGATATATCCAGTCAACATCATGGTGTTTGAAGTGATCACGACATTATGGCCCCATTCATCTTTCCACAGGGACTTAGACTCAACATGGAGGCCTACATCAAGTGCTTTGAAGAGATAGTGCTGCCCTGGGTTAAGAGGGTGACTGTTGGAAGACTATGTCTGGGAACAGGACTCTGCACCATGTCACACAAGCAGAAGAACCCAGTCATGGTTGTCAGACAATTTCTGCGACCACATCACCCCTTACATCTGGCCACCTAACTACCCAGACTGCAAACTCCTTGATTATTATCTGTGCAGTGCAGTTGAGCAAGAGACTAACAAAATTCCTTGTAACACCAAAGATATGGCAGTGTGTGTGTGTGTGTGTGTGTGTGTGTGTGTGTGTGTGTGTGTGTGTGTGTGTGAGTGTGTGTATATGAATTAGTTTTATGATTAGGGTTAGTGTTGCAAGTGCTAGCAAAAAATTAAATGATTTTTGTTCATAATTATAGTCAAAAAGAATATACACTACTAGCAACTAATGAAAATACTGCAGATATTATTTTATTTTTCTTGGTTTTCCCATATCTGATTTATATCTGAAACAATATGTTATTTCTTCTGAAGAATATTAATGACGCTTCTAAAAACTATAGCAAATATGAAAAATATTCGTTGTTTGTGGGGATATTTATATCTTATCTCGGAATGTGACCCAGTTATTCCCAGTTAGCCTCCTGAGTTTGTTTTTTTTTTATTATTATTATTATACAGTTTTTTGTTGTTTTTTTTTTGCATATCTCTTTTGAAAATTTTTCAAATAGCATATGTTGAACATTTCAAATCCTATATCGTCCACCAAAATTTCCAATGACCCACCATTTTCTGTTCAGTTGCTTATCACCCATCCAACAGTTTAAATCACCCAAACAGTGAGCAATATCACCCAGGTTGGGAAACCCTGTGTTCCACTAATTTATACTATGAACCTTATCACAGATCACTGAAAGAATGTTATGTGGTAAGTTTTCCTTTTCTGTGGCATGTCTTTTTAGGATTATGGGTGATAATCCTGTCCTTCACAGCCCTAAGTAATATTTGTCACCTTACTATCTCTTCCATTTACACAAGCTTCTTAGTTAGGTTACTCACTGTTTCCCTCTGTCTCTCTTGTCTTTAATATGTCCTGTGAGTGTCAAACTCTCCAAGCCCTCTTTCCCTATTATGTGTTCCAGATATTCTGTCTCTTTCAGATTCTGGGTATGTGTCTTTTTGTTTCCACTTCCTTCAAAACTTCCTAATTGTTTCGTGCATGCTATTCTCAGCAGCATTCTAGTTTCCCAGTCAACTTTGATCTTCATGAAATTTTAATATAATGTCAATCATTACCTTATGTCTTCTTAATTCTTTATTATTATTATTATTATTCTCTCTCCTTAATAGTAGTTCTCTTTTTTTTCACATACTCTCTAACACTCAGTAACCCTTTGCATCTTAGTGGCTTTATTGTCTTCCTTGGAGTGAAATGATTTGAAAAGAAAAGAAAGAACCACATCACTGCTGCTTCAAGTTACCACTTCATATGTGAAAAAATTGTTCAGCATTCATATTATACAGAAACAAAATAAAAAGTGCTGTAGAGCTTCTGTTTTTTACTTTTTTGAACTCTTGAACCTCCAACTTATCACTCTATCCTTCTGTATGTGTGTAATATATATATATATATATATATTTATTTATATAACTATTATTGACTATGTTTAGAGTTTTAAATCTATATGGACCCACCTAATAATAAAATGAAAATGAGACATCGCAATTCAAAAATCAAATTTATAATAAAAACACTCTTTCCTGGTCTTTTGGACAGGAGTAGAGGTTTATTTCTTGTTTCCAGTTTAGGGTTGTATTACTGGTTACTTCTAAAGATCTACTTCAACTTTATATTTCTAACATTTCCAACTGAGCTCTGAAATTTTATTCACTAATTATTTTTTTCTTTCCCAATAGGAGTAGATAGTTTTATGTATCGTCCAGTTCACACTCCTCTCCAGTTTTTTTGAACAGGAGTAGAGGTTTATGCCTTGTTTACTGTTTAGGATAGGATTAGGTTTCTGGTTCCTACTAAACTCTGTGTCCACACTATACTTCTAATATCTCTGACTGAACTCTGAAATGTTATTCACTAATTAAATCTTGACCTCTAGAGTCTAGAGTTAGCGGTTATCTTTCCTGCATTGCTCTATGAACTTTACTTCTTGCCCTTTCTTATGCTCATATGACACCACATGGTAACTCTCTACCTTGAGTGGCTCTTGGGCTTTGTATTGGGTGACCATTAGTAAAATAAATAAAAATAATTTTTCAAATAATAAACAATATGAAATCGTTTGTAATTTGTTTTTTTAACAATAATTTCTGGATTAATATTTTACCCTTTACACATAATGGAAGTAAAATTTTTCTGCTTCTAACTGCAAAAATGAGAAAATAAAAAATAAAAAAGTGATTTTGTGATATGTAAAAAACAAAAACCAACTTACATGAAACCTGTTGCTAGCAAACAGTATTTTTTGTCATCGATTTAATTTTTTTTATGCTCAATATTTTTGTGTGAAGAGTTTTCAAATATAAACATTAGGTTCCAATACTGACTAGCTACACACAACCTACAGGATAATATAAAAAAGAAAAGAGATAAAGTATTTTATCATTTTGTTTTCATTCAAAAGTATTTATTAATTTTAATACTTAACAGTAAATTTCGTTATTGCTTGCGTAATTTTATATTTTCTCTTTTTAACTGCTTCTTACCTATAAAAATTAAAATAATGCAAGACCACACACAAAAAGGTCAGTGCTTTTTGAAAACTTAAGTCTCCCAATATACCTGCTCCCACCCACCAACTTGGACCCCACCCCTTCAATTGTCGAGACACTCAAAATCTGGTTCCTAAGTTTTCTATCAGGTTTAGACCTTTTGGACAAACGGACAGATAAGATTCGAAGATTTGATTTTGTGTGTATCCTAATTTAAAATTGGCTTAAAAAATGAGTTTTTGTTTTTTTATATTTATTTTCTGTAAAGGTCCGTTAGGTGGGTAAAAAAACTTTGTTTTTCTGAAAGTTAATCTTCTTAAAATAAATGAAAATCCACACTAATAAAGTTGTTTTAAAAATAATTGCTCGTAAATATTTAATAAAATATTATAATTTTATAAGCCTCGAATATTTTAAAATAAATATGAAAGAAGATTGATGTTTTGACAGTGTTACTTTCTCTTAGCGCTTCTTAAATTGATTATTTCGTCACCCAAATAAATCAATAAAACTGAAAGAAAAACATTTCATTTCAGTTTGTTAGGTTCAGTTGTTAGTATTAATTTATTATTTATTTTTTTAAGGATTTTTCTTTTTTTTCTTTTTTTTTTCGGTAAAAAAAAAACAAACTCTAAAATTCTGGCTGTAAAGTGTACTGTAGTGTAAAAATAAAAAATGAATGATGAATTTTAAGTTTGGGTAAAAAAAAAAAAAATTAAAAAGAAATAACGAAGAGAAAAAAACAAGTCAACAAATTTGTGAAAATACAAAAAAAAAGTATTTTCAAAACACAATCGACTTAAAATAAAAAAACGATTAAGATGTTTTTTTTTTTTTTTAGTCTAGACATCAAGTTTTTCTTTGAAAAAGGCGTAACCGTGACAAGACAACGAAACCAAAAACACTGACCCTCTCCACCCTCAAAAAAACAAAACTTATTAATACTGTCGGCAATACAACGTTAAATAATCAACCAAAACACCCAAAATATATCAACAGGGAGACCCAAGTCGCACCTACAACCTAAATCAAAACAAAAATATTTAAAAATTATAAGTATCGTATATTTACACTTTTACTAAAAATTTACTTAAGAATAGGTGTGTGTGTAGGTAAGAAGTAAAAATTAGTACTTACTGTCAGTCTTCATAATTCTCGTTGATGACACGTCGTTGTTTATTCTTTGGCAATTTTTTTGTGTATATTCTTGTGTATATATATGTATTACCTATATATATATATATATTATAATAAAACAATATAAGTAAAAATTTACTAAAAGTCCCCCGAAACCTGTTTTTAACCTAGAGAAGTGTCCTTCAGAAAATAACTAAGGGAGATAATAAGCCATTGGGGGGTGATAGATAGATTCAATCCCCGCTGTAAATATTTCGAGGCGTTCACAGCAATTAGAAAATTTAACTTTTCCCAAAGCATTCAAACAGACTGTATTTATATCATTTTACCCACCAAAAATTGGCAAATTGATTAAAATAAAATGTCACGGAATTAATATTTTAAATCTGTTGATCTGTTCAAATATTTCCACAAGTGGATTGAAATTTATGAGTCAATAAGGATAAGCCTAAAACTTAGTGATTTGAGGGTTACTGAAAAAAATTGAATGCATTTTCATTGACAGATATTTGCATGATAATGTTAGTAAATAAGAAGTTATGAGTTTATTAATATAAGGGAAAATAACCTATGGTTATCCTCTGTTTTTAGCATCACATTTTATTTTAGAATGATTCAACAAATAATTTTAATTTAAAAATATATTAATTAGTTTTATGTGGAATATGGAGAATTATTGGATTCATGAATAATATGTATCATGCTTTTATTTATTCTGCATTTTGTTCATGTATTTCTGAATTCCTGGAATGTCTAAGTTGAAAATGCTTCCTTTTGGCAGAGTATGAATTGAAGCTTTCTGAAAATTATTTTCTTATATCTTTTAAATCTGCCCATTTTTCTACCTGACCATGCCTCCAAACACTAGCTAGGAATCATTCTTTAGTAGACACTAGTATCAATAAAAACAATTTTAAAAAATTATCTTTTCCTAAGTGATTTTGTTCTTCCCCAGTCAAATGACAAAATACTGTAGTGATAAAAAAAATCTAATTTCCATGATTCCATAGAAAAAAAGAAACCATCTTACTGGCAGAAAAAATTAGAGACTTTCTCTTTCACCCGATCCCTCACAAAGAGAGCACATGGAATTGTGCAGTTCCAGAAATGAAGACCACAGATAAGCCAACTTAGCCAAATATCACTTTCTCATGAGTAACATTGCCTTTTACTGATAGGCTTATCACTTGCAAATAATCTGTTCATTTACCAACACAGACCAAAATCATTTACTAACAACCACATTACAAGAACTTTTTACTCCACTGAACTTTTACAACAAAATCCTTCTGATAATAAATCCTTCTGATTTTTACATATATATATTATAATTGTCCCAGTTTATTGTCTTGATAAATATATGTTATATTTTACTAACCAAAAATAGGAGTCAAGCAAGGCCCATCATAACAAAACAATTATGACAGTGTTAACCCTGTTCCAGGTTTTCTAGTGTAGTGTTTGTAAAGAAAGATTTGAAAATCTGTATAAATTAAGGTTTTGTAAAAAAAAAAAAAATAGATTTAAATTATAGTGGACACATTATGTAAACATTCTGTTTAAAATAAAAATATCTTTTTATTGAAAATTTTATATATAAAGTACAGTGTATGTATGTATGTATGTATGTATGTATGTATGTGTGTGTGTGTATGTGTGTGTTTGTGTGTGTGTGTGTGTGTGTGTGTGTGTGTGTAAGCAACTTCTCTGCTCCCACTGGTCCAATTTCAATGATTCATGGCTCATTCAAAAACTCTAGAAAAGTTAAGTACAGGGAACAATTTTTGTTGAGCACGGATTCAGGGTTGCCAGGTTATGCAAGTTTGAAAATATTTATTAATGTATTATACTAGCCATTATTATTGCTTTCATAGTTCAAGGGGAGTAACTCTTATTTTCCTTTTGTATTGAAAATTGCAGTACACATTTTATTATAAATTATTATAAACTAGCTTAAAAGCTGCCCTATCAAGCAGCATTTAAGTTAGCTCCTGTGGAGGACTCTTGGTTTGGCCATTATCACAATAACTAGGCAGGAGTAGATGTGATAGGCATCAATAAACTACAGAAGAACTCAAAATTGATTGCTGCATTTAAGTATTGAATTTATGTTTAAGCTTACCTTTTAAAAGTTCAACAATAATTCTTCTGCTGCCACTTAATTTAAAGATGATTTGATGTATGTAGATCCTTATTTTCTGTACAACAATTATTTTTATTTCATGGGTGACAGAACAGGGGACAATTTATAAGATAAAATTAATATAGTGTAAAGATGGGAAAATAGAAATTAGTTAAACATTTAACATTTAAAAAGTTAGAGAACCATAACAGCTAATTAAGTAAAACCTATATTATGGAATTTATATGAATAAATGCAAAATTGTTGTACAATTATCTAACAAATTCTGGAATTAAAAAGCCCAACTCTACTTCATCGCAATTATATGCTAAAGGCTCAATATCTATATTATATATTATCTACTTCTAGGTGATATCACTCTTCAGGTTTAACTAATTTGCATATTGATTTTAAAAAAGTATATTTCATTAATTAACTATCCTTCATTAGTGTTCTTTTCTTTTAGTGTTTTGATTTTCATATCAAAAATAGTTCTGTTTAGGAATATTGTCTTATATAATGTAGAAAAGTGTTTGAAATTTGCATTTTACTTGGCCTTCAACAACCTTAACTATTACAAGCCAATTTATGAATGAAATGTTTATTTAAAATTTATGTTTCAAATATTTTAAGTAGTGAATATATCTTACTTTATGAAGCGATAACAAGCGGGTGAAGCCTACTAGTTAATAAGATACAATATCCCTACTGAGAAGATACCAACTTAAAATAAAATTTAATTAACTTATTGCATTATTTACATTATTTGGACTGTTATCCTCATCACCATATTCACAACATTTCAAACATTTTATGCTCCGGCCTTCTTCAGTTGACTGGAATTTCGAACCAAACTCTTTATTTCATTCACTGGGGTAGATTGTTCTTGTTCCATGTGCCGTGTCTCAGTTATTTCCCTTTAACTCAACTCTACAAGTTTTTTGGTTCATTGAATGCACAACTCTTTGGGTCTAGTCACTGAATCTAACCAACATCTTTATCCACTGGGCCATGTGTCCTTGGGGACATCTGTGTATGAATTTTTGGGACTGATAAACCTAATGTCTCAGTTGTATCTTTTTACCAGTGCTCATATTGAAATTTTTTTGTTATTATTATTATCATTATTATTGCATCTTTTACAAGAGCGCATATTCCATTTTTTTTTTCTTGTTGTTATTCATTGCTTTTCTCTAGCACTCCTTATTACTGGTTCCCATATTGTATTCATTTCTATGCTTGGTCGGCTCAGGAGATTTTTACGACCTAGCATATGTGCTGATTCCTTAAGTTTTTGTATTTTCCAGTGATGCTCTATTATTTCAACCTCATCCCATTGGGGGTGTGATCTCCTTTTTCCCTCCATATGTGGTCAGCTATGCATGATTTTTTTATTTCCCCTCATGTTACCACTTTACAATGTTTTTGCATTCTTACTTTAAGGAGGCAGACTGTTTCTCCTTTGTATTTCTTACCACAGCTGCATGGGATGGCATACAGACAGTCCTTTAATTGTCATTAAACATGTTTATGACACAGCTTGCAAAAACTTTATTAGGGTGGAAGAGGTGTCTGTGAAGTGTTGAACCACTTTTGAAGATTGTCCTGATGTTATATAGACCACAGATCCTATGTATTTTCTCTGATAATCCCTTCTCATAAGATAGGAAGACTGAAGCTGTTTTCTGAGTGCTGTTATCCTCTTGTACCCTTCTATCTCAGTTTGTTCAAGCTGCTGCCATGTGCCCAGGGTAGTTGTTACATTGTAGAGTACAGCTTATACTGACCATTTGTTTTTCACATATTTCTGGGTCACCACTTATGACTTTTGCTCAATGTTGTAAGCAGTGGACAATCTTTTTCTTTATACTGAATGGATAACAGGAGTTCAAGTTGAGGTATTGTCCAGTGAATACTGGCTTGTGGTATATGGATGTCTTGAACCCCTGCTCTATTTGAGATATTAGTACATCCAGGAAGACAAGTTTATTGCTGTTTTCTTGCTCCATTGTGAACTGTATCATATGGTCCAGTAGTAGCTGGACATCTTCCTGGTGTGGCCAGAGTATGAAGGTGTCATCTATGTATCTCAGCCATAGGGTTGGCTTTAGTGGTGTTGATTCTAATGCCATTTCCTCAAAGTATTCCATATATAGGTTTGCCATTGCTGGTGATAATGGTGAGCTCATTGCTAACCTTTCATTCTCTCAATATATGTCTGATCCCATTCCAAAGTATGTTGTTTGTGTACAGAAAGCATCTCCATAAGGTTATCTATTGGTATACTGGTCCATTCTCCTAGGGAGGAGTTCAAGGCCAGTATGTCCCTGACTACTGACAGTGCCTCTTTGGTGAACAAACTCACCACATCCAGGCTCACCATCTGGTTGGATTGGATGAGAGCATCTTTGATTATTTCCATAAAATAGGTAGAGTTCCAGACATATGATGGTGACTTTCTGATTAATGGGTCAATTACATCTACTAGGAAGTGACTCAATCACCTGAAGAAGGCCAGAGTGTACAACTGCAGAAACTTTGTGAATATGGCAATGAAAATAAGGATAACAGTCCGAATAATGTAAATAATACAAATAATCATAATACCTCCTCTCAGAGATATAGACAGATATTTAATTATAATTTATGGTGAAAAATAAAAAATAAAAATAAAATAAAAATAAAATAAAAATAATTATAATTTATGGAGAAAAATAAAAATTATACAGCTTTTAAAACATATATCAACTTATTACTGTACAAAATTTCAGCTTTAAAGCATGCATTGAATTAATAGATATCTTATACTCTTCACTTTTGTGAAAATGAAATAAAATCAATAAATAAAATAATAATAAAAAAAAATATGTATTTTACATTTTCTCATGATGCTAGTAATAAAGGAAGCAGAAAGTGTTTTTGGTCATCTACGCAATTTTATGACCCAACTTCTGGAAATTACAGTGTTCAGTTGTGTTTGACAGTGCAACTCATGACATAAGTAATTTGTTCGTTCCAACTCAGTGCAAAGCTGAGTTGAGTTTGACCATTTTAACCATTCTTATCCTTGCTTAGCCTAATTTACTTCTGGACCAGAAAAAGTAAATGAACATACCCAAGAAACATTAAGAACTTTGTTTCACTACAGTTTCCACAAAAACCAAGAATAAACAGTCTGTAGAATAAAGCATAGTTTTTGTATGATTCTACATTAATTGTTTATATGTGAATATACACACTTCTACAAGATACTAACATACAACCTTTAAATCCCATAAACTTTAGAATTGAGGCAATCATTTTTCTGTTAAATATTCATGAACATTTTGTGTCTTCTATGGTGTCTCCACATAAAGCATAAATAAAGACACCGTAGAAATAATTCAAGTAGCAGTCAGAGTTCAAGTAGTCTGTCTGATAATACAAGTTGCAGCCAGACATAACAGTCAGTCATTAAAAAATCTTCCTGTGTCTAGTTTGTTCATTGTCATATAAAAACTATGTTCATAAGAAATAACTGGACTGAAAAAAAAAAAGAAAGATTTTTGTAAATCAACACAACTATATAGAGAATATATTGTAAAAATTTTGGAATTCAGTTTATCTGCTTTCTTCTTTTACTTTTCTTTATCCTTGTGTGTGCGACTGACTTTTTTTTACAATGATGTTCACCCTATGCAAGGCCGAAAGCCACACAAGGTAGAGGGTTACAAAGTAAGAGGCACAGTGATACAGATATGTTGAGAATATAACAGTTAACCCTAGACTAGAACAGGTTAAGATGATAGTGATTGGGGAAGCATTCTCTTGGGAGTTGGTTCATGAGCGGTTCATAGAAGAAAGAAACTGCTCGAGTGGAACTTACATCTCACCAATAGAATACATATGGAATAAGAGTGGTCTGCTACAATGTGCATAGCATGGCAGGTAAGGACATTTTTTTAACTTTAACAACTATGTAAATCCCGATTTCACATAAACATTTTTTCTCTACTTAATTTTTGTTTGGCACTCAAAAATATTTTGAGCAAGTGTTACAGAATATTATGGCCAGGCTGGTCAGTGATTGGTCAAAATACCTCATGGGTATGGTATTCTGACAGTGATGAATTGCCTTTGTCTAGGTTTTGGATATAAGTCCAAAACAGAACTAAGTCAGCAGAGGGCTGCAGAAATTTTGAAGTGTCAATACCAGGTTCAAGAGAGAAGCTAAGGCCACACGCAGAAGGATGTTAAGCCAATGAGTAGCATGTATTCTCATGATGTTCTTCCTCTTGCTACCTTCTAGAATCCAAGCTGACATATCTTTCCCTCTTCTCTAATAAAACAAGTAAAAGAAACAGATTTTTTTTTTCATTAATACCACTATGCATGACAACATGGAATGCAACACAAACCGTTACATCCTTTTTTTGTTTTTGTATAAATTTATTGCAAATAAACCAATTGTTTTTGTTCAATTTCACTCTGTGTAAGATTCTTTTTTCTTGTGTTCCTAATGAACCAACTAATTTTTTCTATATAGATTAATTTCCTTATCTTTTTACTTTAGCAGGAAAAAGGATCTTGTCTAGAAGTATTATTAACGTGGAAATAACATTTTTGTCTTAGTTTTAGTTGCTTTTTATCTCACCTTCCAGATTATCATTTCATAGCTGTTGGTAAGCAGCATGGATCAGATCATAGCTTCCTTCCATCTTTCTTATAAATATTTTCAGGGAAAGTGTTCTGATGAGCTTTCTTCCTTGGTATCTCGATCACGTGAATTTAAGCGTACTACTAAATTGGCATCTAGGTCTCACCATTTTACTGTTTAACTCACTAGTTGTAACCATATTTTTTCTTTTATCAAGACAGTAAAACCACCAAGACTAAAGGGGTTACTGGGTGTGGAGAGTTAGAAAAGAAAACATTGCTAAGGAGCAAGAACAAAGGAAGAGTAATTGGAGGACAGCAGATAGCGATTGACATGGCATTTAAATTTTTGAAGATTAATGATTGAAGGAAAGCATGGGGCTGGAAGGAAGTTGCACAATGGAGAAGTGTGAGAAAAGAAATTGTTAGCATGGAATTTACAGTTACATCTAGCCAGCTTGACTGTAAATTGGTGAGACCTTGTTGCCAGTCTAGTACTGTGCTTGAATTCAAAGAGTCTATGCACCATAGCAGAGAGCTCATCTGCACAATTACCATGAAAATATTTATAGAAAAGGCAAGGAGAAGCAACCCTATGGTGTTCAGAAAGTGACTGAAACCAAGATGCCAGGTCAGGGCCAATAATATTGCTATTAAATATGCCACTATAGGTCCAAAAAAGTTCTAAGTGTCCTTGGGAAGTCACTGGGCTTGAGTGGGCAGGAGTTGGTGGAGGACCACAGGAATGTGCTGACCATTGAAGACCTCCAAGCCCTTCAGCTGGAGCAGCAACAAACAGCAGGTGAGGAAATAGGTGAGGAGGAGAATGTGCCTTCTTCGGTGATTTAGAGCATTTCTTCAAAATGGCATGAAGTGCAAAGTTTTGTTGAAAAATATCACCCTAATTAAGTTTTTGCAAGCTGTGTCATAAACATGTTTAATGACAATTCCAGACATTTCAGACATTTTAAAGCAGAGACAAAAACAAACCTTTCTGGACGGTTTTTTAGTGAGTGAGGGATCCAGTCAGTCTCAAAACTATAGTTATTCTTTATAAAGTGTATTTTTTGCTAACATTTTCATGTGTGTGAAACAGATTAATTGGATTTACATTATTTATTATGTGAATATTAGCTTGATTTTGTGGATTTCCATTTTTGGAGACTTTCTGGAATGATTAATGGCTGATAACTGAGGTTCTACTGTATTTCTTTTTCTTGAATAGGATTTGAACGTGTCTGTTTCCCTGTCTGATCTCTGCTGGACTCTGACTGATTTTTTTAGCTTTTTATTTCTGCTTCTTGGGATAAAATCAACTTTCAAATATGCCTTTCAAACAACTCACTGGCTTATCCTAAAATAAATTTTGGAGACAAGAAGAGGTCTGCATTTATTTTATAGCCTTTCTTTATCTTACAACCTTTTAAATTTTATAACACATTTGTTAAAAAAATCTTCTAAGGACAGAGAAAAAATCAAGATTCTTTTTTAAGTAGATTTTGTAAATCTTTTGAGCACTTTTTAATTTTATAATAAATAATTGTTATGAGTGATTACCTGCCAGGTGGATGCATGTGAACTCAGGTGTGGATTCCAAATGTTTAAATATGGTGATTTTTTTTAAGTGTAGCTTAGATGTGGCACAAGGCTGAAAGTATCAAACTCACTACTCTGTTGTAATTGTTCTAGCAAGACAAGCTTGCTAACCATTACACCACGTCAAGATGCCCAAACGATTTTCTAAGCATAGCTTAGATGTAGTACAAGGCCGAAATTATGGGCACCCAGGGAGGATTGAACTCACACTTCAGTCATAATTCGTTTTGTGAGACAAACTTGCTAGCCACTACACCATGTAGAAATGCCCCAAATATTTACCTATGGAAGTATAAACATAACCAGTGTTTATATATATCCAGCTATAAATGTGAGCAGTGTTTACCTATAAACTCAAGAATAAACATCAACAATGTTTGCTTAAAAATGCTAGTATAAACATGACCTATGTTTATCTATCAACTCAAGTATAATAAAGACTTACAACAATATCATGTCAAAACACCAGTTCTTTTATGATCACTGAAGTTAAGCAACATTGAGCCTGATCAGTATCTAGATGGGTGATCTCTTTGGGATACCAGGTACTGTAAACTTGGATGTGCAAGTGGTGTAATTGAAAATAGTTTGGAATTAGAGGTTGGAGAGCCAAGTTCCAGTTTTAGTCAAGTTCGTTATATTCACTTGTGCACAAATACCAGTTATGGGTTAATTAGTAGGATGTGTATCAGTAAATCATTATTATCTCAAAAATAATTTTACAATCTAAAAATATTTTATGGCTTTAAATAACCTGAAAAAGGTTGATAAACTATTAAAAAAAAATCAATCAAACATATAATAAGAATTCAAATTTCAACATTGGATAGCCTGACAGGAGTTGCTGTTATTTACCCTATTTACATTTGGACTGTTGTCCTCATCTTTGTTGTTATCACAACATTTCAGCTGTTGCACCCTCTGGCCTACATCTGGTGTATATCAATCTGGGTAACCTGCAGGGAATTCCAAACGGAATCCTTTATTTAATGTATGGTGCTTAAACTGTTCTTGTTCCACTGCCATGTCTAGGGATATCTTGTCTAGTTCTCATTTTTAGTAATGCTCAGTTAATGCTCACCTGTTTCCACTGAGTCCAGGTACACACTGCCCAGCCCAGGGATTGAACTCACAATTAATATGTCCCGAATTAGATGAGATATATCTAGACATGGGCTGTGAAACAAGAACAGTCTACTCTCATAAATTAAATAAGTGGTTCAGTTCAGAACTCCCTGTAAGTTACCCAGACCAATATAGATCTGATGAAGGCCGGAGGGCACAACGTCTGAAATGTTGTGATAACAAGAACAAAGATGGGGATAATAGTCCAAAAGTAAATAGGGCATAGCATAACTCTTCATCCCAGAAATTCAGACTGAAAAATGTTATGTTTTAAAAATCCACCAACCAAGTCCAGACCTTCCAATCTTTCTTTCATGTTCATGTTTTTATTTAAATGTTATACAGACCTGGATTCATTTCAGATGCATAAAAGGAATAAGGAATATATAAGGACCAGCTTAAAAGTTCATAGCCTGACCAAGATACTCTCATGGAGTGTGACCAAATGAGGCTTTATTCTTCAACATAGTCCCCACTTTCAGCCCATACACTTTTTCCATTGATGTTGTATTGCTTGGATTCCATTAGTGAAGATGCTTTCATACTGTTGGTCAAAAAAGTCATCAGCAGCAGACATGGCATCATCATCAATGTGATACTGGTTCCCAACTAAGTGATTTTTCATGTTGAAGAACAGATGATAATCAGATGGGGCCAAATGGGGAGAACAGAGATGGTGATCAATTCAAAGCTACATTTATGCACAACAGCTATTGAAACCAAGGACTTGTGTGCTGGAACATTGTCCTGATGAAAGAAATCTCCTTTCATCAGTTTTCCTAAGCATTTGGTCTTGGTAGTATTTCAGAACTGCCTCAGCAAGTTGGTATAGTACTCTCCACTGATGGTGTGGCCCTTTTGAAGATAGTCAATAAATACAATGACTTTGGCATCCCAAAAAGCTGAGGTCATCCCCCTCCCTGCAAATGAAATGACCTTGGCCCTTGGTGTAGGTGAAGAGGGGTGTTTCCACTGCATGGATTGTCTCTTTGTCTCTGGTACAAAGTGATGAAACCAACACCCATCCTGGGTTAGGAAATTTTCAAAGAACCTAGCTGTATCAGCCTCAAACAATGTCAGATTTGCCCATGATGTGATTAGCCCGGTCAACTTTTATCATGTATCAGAAGACTAGGCACCAACTGAGCAGAAATCTTTGTTATGACAAGTTCATTGTACAGAATATTTTCATATCTCCACAAGATATGCTAATGGCATTGACTATTTGATTTACAGTCAATCACCTGTTATCCAACACCTTGTGGTGAAAACAATCAATGTTTTAATCGGTGGTGGCAGTTGCAGGACATCCAGACCTTAGGCCATCTTCAAGACTCTCCCTTACCCTCCTAAATTCAGCTGTCCATTTTTGCACTGTTGATAAAGTTGGAGTGTCATCCCTTAATGTAGCAACAATGTCAGCATGAATGTCTTTGGGGGCTAGCCCCTTTTTCTGCTGTTACTTGATAACACCATGATGCCCAATTTTATCCATTTTCAAGAGAAGTCACCCATCCTGGGTAAGACGATAAACTACATCCAACAGCAAGGCCTCTGATCAGGAGGTTTTGAGGAGTGTGGAACCACCTCTTAATTGCTGGTGTTCCCAGGTCCACTCTGACGCAGGGTCGTAGCACCTGTTAGGGTCCCAACTATGGACAAATAGTTAACCCCCAAACTGGGGGTCAAAACACTATGAAAGTGTAAAAATAGGTTTTAATACCAGAAATACATTGTGAAACATTATTGTCAGCAATACATTTTTGAAATTTTTTACCAGCGATACATTTTTGAAGGAAAAAAATATTATCAGCAATACATTTTTGTAGGAAAATATTACCAGCAATAAAAATTGTTGGCATCAAATAACCCATTGTGGTTGATTTGCTGTAAAATGAAATAAACAATCAAGAGAATTCACTACTAGTTACATTTGAAGTTTTCTTTGAACAGTCAGATGTCAGTTTACCTGAAAATAAACAATGCAGTTATTAATAAGAAGAGTTGAAATTAATGCTTGCAAGATTCAACAGCTTTAGCATCACTCCTTCATAGTCAGCCTATGAACTTTTCAGATAAACCTCATACAAATATTTTAGTGGAGTTGTGCATGCAAGAGACACTGTGCTAGAAATCATTAATTTTTTCAAAATAATATTAGGTATCACAGATGAAAATTTCAAACAGGTACTAGGTATTATTTGATTGCATCTTCTTAATCTACATGATTAAAGAAACTTAGCAGTTTTTATTTCATCAAAATATCTCAAACCTTTTAATTTTGGCAGATTTCTTTTCATTTTTACACATGTGCTCGACAATTTTTGGCTATTATGAATTAGGACAAAATACCATATTTGGACTCCTATATTTTAAAAAGTAATTAAGAACAACAGTTAAAATTATACTAGCTTGTTAGGTACATAACAAAGTAATTAATAATAAAATTACAGATAGTATCACTGCATATTTCTTAAATAAATTCAGTCTGAATATGTAAATTTTATAAATCAAAACTTCTGCAACGACGTGCAAACAACTCATAACCTGAGGTTTGACATGTCATAAAATTGGAAATAAGACTCACATTCATCCCAAATTTCAAATATCAAATTATGACTATACCAGTAACATGCCTATTTTAGGGGGGGGGGGGGTGATAGAATGGATATATTCTGGATTATTCCACTTCAAAATTGAAAAAAATTGCTTTTTAACCTTTTGTCACAAGGTATTTGAAAGGCTGATTTTAGACTTGGTTGAATTGTGTCATAAAATGAATACTTATTAAACTAGAAACAACAAATTTCATATCTAGCCATTTTTGGGGGTGCTCTTTCCATTTATCATGGTTTAAATTACCTAAAATCGCAGATTAGAATATATATGGAGCAGATGCTGAACACGTACAGTCCTGACTCAACATGTAAAATTTCTGGACTATATATAGAGAGAAGCTTAACACACGACAAGCAATACCCACTAATGATTACTAATAATCCGTATGAAATAAATATTACTAAGAAATAATAATAAATTAGGAAAGTGAATATTAAATCATAAATTTGTATCTAGATAGCAATAAATCGTAACTAAAATCCATTCATCAGATAACTTAAAAAGTAAGAAAAATGTTTGAAGGGGTAACTTTAAACAAAATGTTACTTGGTAACTGAAATGCTGATAATTATTGTGAGAATACTGCAAAAACATAAAAAACATTCTAGAATTTTTTTGTAGAATGTTTTTTTTATCTCATTCTTTGAATATGAACATTTTTCGAAGTCTTACGTTTTTTTTTGTGATTTGAATCTGAGCGTAAAGTAAACAAATCGATTTTTGTTTTATATTTTTTTATGATGAAAACGGTTTTTAAATCCCATTTACATTCTACATATCATATAAAATTAATATTTAAAACAAGTTCTTAGCAATTTCCTTGAAAATTTCGTTCATAGAAAATATGCTGGTCGATTCTTTTGTGTCCGTGTTGACGCTATGTATTGAATCTCGCGTGGAGTTGAAATGATGGCCGAGCGTGTCGCACATGGTTACACATAATCGCACACGCGCAAAATGGAGCTAACGTTTCATATTTGATTTTGATTTATTTTCATAGATTATTAAATGAGCGTTTTAATGATATCTTTTATGTGTTTTTATTTTTACAAGAAGCATTTGAATTTTACGATCAAACTTTTCATTTGAATTGTTTACAAACTTCTTATTAAAATTAAAAAATATAACATATATGAAAATGAAGCTTAGAATGTTAACGTTCAAACTAACGTGTTACCAAAATTGTAATAAATCCTGCAGAGTGCGCGTATTACAAAATTTGAGGAAGTCTAAACTGCTGCCAGTGAAAAAAATGGCCAAAATTTTGCGAAATCACCAAAATGTCTATATTTTCAAACTGTAATGTTCATTGCACACTGTAGTACATATAAAAATAAATAAGATAGAAACAAAGTTCATGAAATAAGCTTTTATTTGGTATGCATTATGTTTTTATGGAGATATTGAATGAAATAACACGGCGAGTTGAATATATGCATTTTTTAGTGTTTAGTTAAGAATTTCATTGGCTGTAAGCTGAGTTTTGGGATACCTAATAATATACAACTTTTAAGAAACATGATCATGTTAACAGTGTGCACGTTAAAGAATATTTTTTATGGACATTCCAAGATATAAGCACCAAGGAGAAGAAGAAAATATTTTATTTTAAAACTGAAATTTACAATGAAATAACTTACATTGTATATATTCAAGTATAGTGCAAGTTTTTATGATCTGTTTTTTTATGCAAAAAAATAGAGGGTTGCACTATACACAGGTAATTTTTTTTAAGAGGTTAAAAATCATGCATTTTTGGTGACTGGTTGCACTATACACAGGTAATTTTTTTTAAGAGATTAAAAATCATGCATTTTTGGTGACTGGTTGTACTATACACATGTAATTTTTCTCTGGTGTGGTAATTCATTCAAAAAAAAATTTAGGAGTTGCACTATACATGAAGTCAGCTTATACACAAGTATATACAGTATTTTATTTTGTTCATCTGGGATGAAAACATTTAGGACCATGCTTGTAATCTTTGTTAAAATACAATCAAAAAAACAAAATTGGTAACCCCATCTGTGACAGAAGCATAAAATTTACTGTTTATTTTTTAAGTTTGGTTAAATGTTATTCTACTGTACAAGGGAAGCAGAAAATTGTACAAAAATAGCAACCACTTCATGAATATTGCAAATAACCATTTTCACATTGTATAGAAACCAGCAAGCAGTGTGTCACTAAATAAAAAGTGGATGGAGCTAAATTAGACACTAAATTTGAGTAATGGTAATATTAGCCATTTCCCTACAAGGAAACATTTAGCATTCATTGACCAAGCAGTCAATACTTACTTTTGATTGAAATTTATAAACTCTTTCTCTTAAAACAACTTTTCAGGAAAACTGTTTTTTTTCAAAACCAGTAGCTGCTATTGCTCTTTCCAGTATTGATGGTGTGTCCGGGGGAGTGGGGGGATTCCTTCTTAACCTTTTATTTAAAATAGTGTGGAATGTTAACGTCTTGATGATGTCATTATTTTCTCTTTGTGTTACATCTGCTATCCATTTTAGTTGATGCCACTGTTGGTAGTCCTCAACTGATATGGTTTCTGTTATCTGTTACAGTTCTTTGTTTGTGAATCAGTAGTGCCTGTCCACAATGTTCAAAAAGGGATGACTTTGCCAAGACCCTCAGGCTTCACTTGTTCAAAGCCTTTTTTCACTATTGATCTTAGGAAGCAGTTGTATACAGCTGAGAATTTAGATGTTTCTGAATGAGTTTGGAACCATGCATGACATCCATATGAAAGTCTCAATTGGTTGGTGCTAAATGAGATATTAAGTTTAAAGATTCTTCATTCTATATTTTTATTCTGATTTTTTCATTAAAATTACCTTCTTTTTTTTTAGATATATTATCCTGCTATATTTATTTGATGCAACCTATAGACTTTTTTGCAAATAAAACATATATTGAAGTTTTAGAGGCTAATTTTACAACAACAAAAAAAGAATAAAAATTTGAAGTTTTTTGGTTTTTTGAAAAAAATAATTGCAGTTGTGATTTTAGCATTGTCATAGATAGAGGCCAAGAAGTCAAACTTATTTTTTTTAGTTCTGAATTTTGGCAAAAGGTAGGAGCTGTAGTCACCAGTCTGCCTAGAATGTTGTAGATGACCAGTATATAGAAAAATGTTTTGTCAGCTGACATAAAAGTGATATTACTTAGTACATGTGTATTAATTATTATAATTAACTGGTATATTTACAATTTTCCGAGAAAAAGGTACACTTTTATTTTAATTTATATCTGAATTTCTGGGACAAGGAGTTATCATTATTTTACTTTAGAGATTCTTAAATGTAAAAATATCTCTTGGATAAATGATGCATGAAATTGGAAACACACTGATTTTGAGGTCCATTCTAATTATTGGGAAAGAGAAGGTCAGGTAGAAGAGAAGCGTGTGTTTCTATAAAAGCAGTTGAAAAGAGAAAAAAAAATGTAGGTTCTATGTATTCAATGTATCCAAGCAACACACAAATCTTGGAAATTGATTTATATAAAACTTTTTTGTATATTTTAATTCTCAGAACAATATCCCTGATTTTTATTAAGATTCACATGTAATTTTTTGTAAGAAAATTCTTAAAGCTTATGAATTGATTTTAAAAATTAAATTACTTTAAGAAGTAAATTTTAAATTTACACAATTCTTTGTATTTTTAAAGTAACCTATTTTTTAGCAAAGTTTTTCAATATATTAAGAAATGCTCGTTTATAAGGCCAGTAAAATGTTAAAATAAGTATGATATTCTAACCCAGGGGGGAATTTTACTATTTCTGTGCTCGTACCAAATTAAAGATCATCTGCAGTGGTGACTTACCTCCCTTGTTCTTTACAGTACTTAAGCCGACATTTTTAAATGTATATACGAAATTGGATCACAAAACACTGGGTTTTTCATAACACAATAAAGAAAAAAAAAGTAAGCTTTGTATTAAATTTTTCAAATTATTTTAAATAGGAACCTTACTATCTGCGCTTGTCTCTGAAAGATTTTTGAAGTATCAAGATCAAAGACGTGTTAGAACAAATGTAGACGTCCTTTTTTGATAGAGGTACGTTATAGAAGAATTTTTCATATCTAAAAATTATTTGCATTTTTATAGTGATGTTTGTTTTCTCTGCATTTATTTATCATAATTCATTCATCTCCGCCTCTGTTGTTAAATTCTGTTTGTTTTATGTGTCATTTTTATTTTATTTTGCTACTTTTATCATTTGTAAGACGAAGAAAGAAAAACTTTTCTTGTTGAAACTATTTTGGTTTGGGTTTTTTAAAAAATGAAGAAAGGAAAAGTTGTTTTTTTTTTAAATTTTTTTCATCTGGTATTAAAAAATTAATTATGGTGTCGTCTTTAAATATGTCAGATCAAGGTCACTTTTTTTCTCTATTAAAAAAAAATTCTTTATACTTTTTAAAAATTTTGATTGAAATTCATTTTGGATTAAAAAATTACTCCAAAACTACTAATAATGTGATTAACAATAATAACAATAACAATAACATTAAAATGGGTATAAAGAAACTATAGTATAATACAAAATAAATTATTTATTTTAGATAAAGTAAAGTTTAATTAAACCTAAAATTTATTCAAGCTTTAATTATCAATTTCAATACCATTGACACGAAAATTATATTTGTTTTTCTTTTAATCAGTTGTGTATAAAACGAAACCCGTTATGCACGGACGTGGAGAAAACTATAATTATTTATATTTTAATTTTTTTTATTTAATTTTTTTTAATAAATGAAAAAAATATGTAAAAAAGATCAGTCGGACTCTATTAGCTTATGAATAGATCCTAAATTAGCATTTTATCTTACTTTTTTAAATTTCCGTCAGAAATATCCTTGGCAAATTTCTTGAGCTGTTCAAATAAGTTTTTTATTTATTTTTATTTTTTTTTTTAGATCATTTATTGCATTCGCTCATGCATGACATAGTCTATTGTAATTATTTTAAATAATAATTAGTTGGTCATTAGGTTAAATAGTCTACGTTGGTCGCCACATTAGTTAAGCAGACATATATCGCTATTTGGTGTGCGTACGTGTGCGTGAGAATCCTTCGAAAACCTAAACGTTAGTGGAAAAAAAATGCAAATCATGTACCACCTAACTTCTTTTTTTTTATATAAGGGAGGCAACTGGTGATAAAATTTTCAATTTAAGCTGTGTTAAATTAGATGATTTTCTCTTTATAATAAAATTTTTTGTTTATTTTTAATTTTATATATTAAACAAATAAACTACAAATGCACACAAGTAACTGTAATCAACAATAATGAATAAAAAGTTAACAAACACTATAAAATAGCTACAAATAACCGCATTTGGATCCCCAATTATTCCTACTCAATATCTTCTAGAATAATTTGAAACATAACTGTTACTACCTACCCAATAACAGTTAGGATAATACAATAGACCTTGCTACCAATAATGTACCATTGACCAGTATATATAAATAGTTGAGCCAAAATACAACACAAGGCTGCGTTCAAGCATGAAACCGACTGTTGCTGCTCAGTGTAGACCTAAGTGTCCACTTTTATATTTACATATGCTCTATCCCTGATATTGAGCACTTTTACCCATAAGTGTAGGATACCTTAAAACTATATTTTTATCACACACACAGACACACACACATATTAATAATGCCTTGAGATACAAGTTTAATTCGTTCCAAGCTTGTAACTCAAAAGACTCGTATCTCAAATCAATTTTCCTCATTGAAATTAATGGGAATATTTCCGATCCATTCCAGGCCCCTAAAAATTCACCACTGCTCTTTACACTTACTTTCTTTGGATCCATGGTATCAGTAAAGGAATTTTTCAAAATAACAGCAAAAAAGACACAACAGAGATCCTTTCAGAGCAGAGGCAAACATGTTTACTGCAGATGCTTCACTGAAACTCGCTCATATCTTAAAATTCAGTACCTATCTCAAGGCAAAAAACTTGTACATCTGTACACTCGTATCTCAAAGTATTACTGTATATATACATAATAGGTATCTCAATAGTCTAGTTGGCTATTACTACTATGATGTGAGGTCAATTCTTAGTGACACCCCATACTTATGGCCTTGTGCCATACTAAGCTATATTTAGTAAATAACTAATATAAAAAAGGAGGGATGACTATTAAAACATGTGAACCCACTAAATATGTTTTATAGTAAAAGGAGATAATTTTGGATTCAATGGATTTTTGTCTCTGAAAATAAAGTTAGCAGCTATAAACTTTGAAAGATCCCAACAAACGATATTTACTTCTTAAATTGGTTGATTAAGCCTTCCTTTGTTGTCATGGATTCTTGTAGTTTAATGATAAAGCATACCTAGCTTGGAGGTAAAGAGTATTGGTTCAATTCCTGCTGAAAGACACATTTTCTTGAATAAGACTTTCAATCTTAATACCTGTAGGTATTAATTTTATTGTTTTTGTTTGTTTTTTTTAAATATGTTGATGTTTACTCAAGTAAATGTACCCAATGAATATAGTGTTTATATTAATAATAATATATATCATAAAAATATAGCTTTGAGGTATGTTATATTTATGGCTTAAAGTGCTCAATATCATGGATATTGTATGTAAATATAAAAGTGGACACTGAAGTCAATACTGAGTGGTAACAGTCTGTTTCATGCTTGAACACATTCAGGCCTGAATGATGAACTGAAGATTGCATTCAAGCAAGAAACACTGTCACCACTCAGCCTTGACCTCAGTGTCCACTTTATGTGTTATACTCATGCAATATTATAATTATTGAGTTCTATATAGTGACAAAGGATCTTTTGTATATCTGGCACATACTTTTTAACATATAATACTTTAAAAGATGATCATGGTTCTCTACTGATTCCATTTCTTGATTAATCATGAATTCCTGGGAAAGATAGTGGAATGGTTTCTCATCTTCTTCAGTTTTGATTCCAGAATTGTCTTAGACTGGCTGCCACAAAAGACTAGAGAACCCAGCCTACTCTGTACTTAATTCTAAGCTCAAGAGGAGGAGAAGAAATGGATTCTTACCTTTCTTGAGGGTATTAGTGAAAAGGAGGCCAGAACTGGAACTTGACTTGCCCAATAACAAATAGTAGATCAGTTCACCTACTGCCAATTCACACTCCCCTTGTCTTTTGAACAAGAGTAGAGGTTTATCCCTTGTTTCCTGTTTAGGATTGTGTTTTCAGTTCCTTCTCTTAAAATATTCTCATTCTATTTCATTCCCAGTAACCCTTTGCATCTTAGTGGAATTATTGTCTTACTTGGGGTGAAATGATTAAAAAAAAATGTTATCTGATATTGTAATACCTGTTAAATAATTTAAAAGTGGCACAAAATTTAAATTTTTAAAGTGGCCACTTGATCTTACTTTTTTCTTCATTTTACTTTTAGTAAATTTCTTAACATTGGTCAATTTCGGTAGCATACCTAAGTTATTGCAGGTGTCCTACATGACACTTGAAGTGGGCATCACTGAACAGTCTTTATGAATGTGACACATCCATGCATTGTGAAAAAATAGTTTCCTTTAGATTAGGTATGTCCAATATTTCGCTAAAAAGTGGTATACCTTGACGACAAAAGGTCCCCAAATTGATAAAACAATTTTTAACGTTTAAATATTTATGTTGTTATTAAAGAGGAAAGACCAAAGTATTTTCTGAATATTTTTTCAGATTTTTTAATCCTTCCTATAAATGTTAAAAATTTTATTAAAAATCTTGTTTTTTTTTTTCGAGTCAAAAAATTTCGTAAAATGGAACTTATCGACATTTCTGTCGGAAAGATCATAGTTTGTTAGTTAAAAAATCATGAAAAATCAATTACACCTTTTTCTTTTGTTATCTTAGGAAATTTAGAATGATTAAAGTATACTTAATGTAATTTGAAAGAAACATTACTTACATTTTTAGCAGAAATTTTTTTAAGAGATATTTCCAACCGTAGTCGTTCCTTTTTTAAGGAATTGACAGGCGTTAATTGATGTACGTCAATATATTCACAACTTACTGCACGGAAATTTATTGGATGGTAGCGCCAAAGTGATATAATTCGTTCTAATTTTAAGTGAATCTGGTTAGTAGATTTTTTTTTTAAATTCACTTTCAAATTTTTTTTTTTTTTTTTTTACCTTACGTTTGAGGAAGAATTCTGCACTGAAAATAACATTTAAATTATGAAAGAAAATCAAATTTTACAAGTAAAAATAAAACAGTAAAAAAAATACATTTTTTTAAATTGAGGTTTATTATTTCAGTCATGAAATATTTTTCTGAGAATATAAAAATTACATGAAACACCATTAATTGAAACGGGTTAACTTAATGAAATGAGATTTTATTTCTTTTTTATTAAGGCAGATTTTTTTCTATTTATTAATAATTATATGGCAGTAATATGAGTTTTATTTTATTTATTAATAAAATTAACATGCTATGTTGGTTTTGTTTTGACTCAATAAGTATTTTTTAGTTTGAGTAGTAGCGAGCTAACTCCAGAAAATTTAAACTCCAAAAATCGTTTTAATTGATAATTTGTCGTGTGGATAATAATTCCAAAGTAATGTACAATGAATTTATGCATTCGATTTCAAACTTGAAAATTTGGGTGGACTTCCAAGGGCGTTTTTTTTTTTTTTTTTGTAATTGTAAATAGTCGATATTTTCTTTTATCCCACTATTCGATTATATTTGAATAGAAAAAGAAAAAAATTGAAAATAATACGACGATATTCAGAAAACTTGACAAGCGTTGTTTTCTTGTTACTGAACGAATCAAAGCCATTTCTGATAATAATTACCTTCGTATATATTATTCAGAAAAGCCATTAAAAACTTTCTTAATTAAATATTGTCTTAGTTTTATTGGGTTTTGTATTTTTACAATTTAGGTAAAAGTTTGGACAATTTCGGACATTTTTTTAACAAAAAACTCGATTTAGATTTTTCAGAGTTTTGTGCATTTAATTAAAAAAAAAAATTCAGGTTGCAAATAAATTTTTTTTTGTGTTTTCATAAAATTAAGTTCGAGGGGGGTAACAGATATAAAAAAAAAATATTTATACCATGACTTTCAAAGAGACAAACATTTCTAAAATAAGTTCATTCATTTCTGAATAAGTTCTGAAGTTTTCATTAAAATCCAACAAGTAGTTAATTTTTACAAGAATTTCGAAATTAATGTGTCTTTCAACTGACAAAAAAAACAACTAAAAAAAAACGCTAAAAAGGTCAAAATTGGACATACCTACTTTAGATATACTACTTTTTTTATCATGGGTAAGAAGCACACAGACAACTAGATCATTGAACAACTCTTTTATATGAAAAGGAGAAAAACCTAAAAAAAAATGTTCTGTGATACCAGAAATGACATTGTTAGATTATCTTTGACACTCAGACCCAAAACAGAAAAAGAAGGAAAAACAGTAGGGAGAGAGTGTGAGGAGTCAAGAAAAGGAGAAATAACCATGACATTTGACACCTCTGTGTGTGCACACACACACACACACGGAGGGGGGATCAACTTAATGTCAGCAATAAGAGAGAGTATCCCAACTTGTGCATAAATTAATTACATCAAACTTAGTATAATGATAACAAAAAATGAGAAAAATAGCAGTCAGTTGCTGAAATCTCATGAAGAGTAAACTGAACAACTATGGGAAAGTTTGTCTGCAACACTCTGGCATCAAGGTGCTGAATATAATCACATCAATCAGCTAAGTCACAAATTTTATTTGTATCAGTCAAATTTCCTGTGAAATCAAAATTAACAGTTTTATACATTTTCACACAATCATCAAGCAATTGATAACAGTTATGTGTGAAAATGGGTACTTTATATCCCTCAGGCAAAGGATCTCAGTTGATGTGTGCATATCTTGAACACACCAATTAAACTCTGAGGGGAGAAGAAAAATGCCTGTCCAGCCAGGATGAAAAACCTGTAAATTCACAATTCTTTTTATTATTTATTTATATATATATATATATATATATATATATATATATATATATATATATAAATTGTGCCTCTGACACTTTTCTATAGTAAAACTTCTCAAGTTAGGTCAGTTGTTATTAATTTCACTGTTTAATAAAATAAAAAAACTGGGATAACAATTCAAATATATGTACCTGCTAAAAATAACATTTACAGTAATAATGTTGGATAAAAACTTTCAGATAAGTAATTGTTCACCCATGAAATATGAGGGGAATTTGGAGGATTCATTCCAGTGTATGTTGCATGACTGGTCATTGCTGTGAAGTTTAGAACAGGTGTAACCAAGGAATGCAATGCATCATGTCAGAACATTTGCCATGGAGGTAATAATACATGACCACATACTTGAGTGTTATTGTTTAGTGCCAACTGGCAGTTAAACCATTCTCTTGTGATGTCAAGGAAGATTATCTAAAATATTGAGCAGAAAATATGAAATTTAAATAAAAATTATGTGTCAGAGTGTACTTTTTTCTTTTTCTTTTTTTTTTCATGGTCTACACTTGGGTTTTTTATTATTTTTTTTTATTTTACTAAATTTCACCCACTACAAGGCAAGAACCACTCATGGTAGAAGGTTTCTGAATGAGGTTTGTGATACGAAAGAATCAGGATATGGAAATTAGATAGCTGTTGACCCTTGACTTTAAGAGGTTAAGATTGTAGTGTTCAAGGAAGCATCCATGCAGAAATTTGTTCCAGAAAGTAGTAGATCTCTGGAAAAGCTGTCTGAGTGAAACTTCTTTCTTACTAATGGAACGCTGAGTAAATATAAGTGATTTGACTCCATGGCACTAGCATGGCAAGTCCAAGCTGTAAAAATCTGAATCAGCTATGGTGAGATTTGAATGCCAGTCTCATGGTCACTTGGCCATATTATTTCGCGCGCACGCGCGTGTATATATATATATATATATATATATATATATATATACACATACACGCCCGCATACACACTGATACTTTAGATGCATTTATGTATTAGCATAATTTTTTTTATATATATATATATATATATCAAAGCATTGCACTGTCATATAAACCTGCAGAAATGCATGCAGTACTTGAAAATGAAGAAACTGATAACGGCACAAAAAGTCTTTGATAATGGCTATTGATAGCCAGAAGTACTTGGATATTGGACAGTTTATATCTAAATATACACACACCAAACCAAGAAAATGTTCTAAAATGCAAATAAAAAAGCAAATTCTTAAAATCATTGATCTTTAACTAAACACATATATGGTCAAACTGGTAGTGGGTATATTTCAGCTACAGAAGCAATTTTCCTGATGGACAAAAGGGATACAGGTTTAATTTCTTTCAGGATAAACAGTTTTTTGATCCAAGCCAATTGTTTTTAATTTCACTGTTTAAGAAAATAAAATCACGGATAGCCACTCAAATGCATGCACCCACAGAAAATAATGTTAATAACATATATACACACACACATTGCTAGTAATTTTACTATAAAAATGTATTTTAATACTTTTTTAATGTTGTATTGATTGTCATTTTGCTATAAAAATTTATTGCTGGTCATTTTATTATATGCACTGTTGATTTTTGTTTGGAGGTTCACTATTTACCTATAGCAGAGACCCTAACACATGCTACCACCTTGTATCAGGGTATACCTTGGCAGAACAGCAATTAAGAGGTGGTTCCTTGCTCCTCAAAACCTCCAATTTTCCAATCAGAGGCCATGCTGCTAGATTTAGTTTATCGTCCTACCCAAGATGTACGAGTTAACGTGCTTGATATCAAGGGTAAGGTGCATGTAAATATAAAAGGATATTGATGTTAACAATCAGCGGCAACAGTCGGCTTAAGTCTGTTTAATGCTTAAACATAATCATCTGGCCTGATGATTGTATTTAAGCATAAAACAGACTGTCACAACAGAACGTTGACCTCAATGTCCACTTATATATCAGATGGGATGAATAAATTGTCCTCACAATTACACAAAAATGATAACACTGACATCTCATTTTAACAGAGATATTTACCAAAATTACACAAAAATATCTTGAAATACTAAAGGGTAAATTTATTCAATAAAATTACCGTTACCACTGCCCCCAGACAACTTCAGAATCTCCTGCAACTCTTCTGGATAGTCTCCTTGTTTATGTTGGTGAATGCTGCCATAATCTTTGCCTTCAGTTCATCTTTGGTGTTACAAGGAGTTTTGTTGGCCTCTTGCTCAAATGCACCCTACACATAATAATCAAAGGGGTTGCTGTCTGGGAAGTTAGGTGGCCAGATGTAAGGGGTGATGTGGTCGCAGAAATTGTCTGACAGCCATGACTGAGTTCTTCTGTTTATGTGGCATGATGCACAGTTCTGTTGTCAGACATAATATCTTCCAGTAGCCAACCTCTTGACCCAGGGCAGTACTACCTCCTCAAGGCACTTGATGTAGTCCTCTGCATTGAGTCTGGCTCTCACCAACAAATTCCAAATTTCTTTTCTTATCAGAGCGATCAGAGTAAGATTTCCGAGCTGCTGTACCTTTGTAATCACCATGAGACTCATCCAAATCTTTCTGAATTCTCTGCACTATCCTCAGATTGACACCCAAACACTGAAATGTTGGTATTGGAGCATCTGGTGCAAATGCCAAGCAGCACAACATGCCGTTTCCAGATTTCTGGTTGAGTGAATTACATCATGATGCTCTTTTTCTCACAGACGGTGCCCAACTGACCCTATGATACTGAGCAGTCGGCAAAATAAAAAAAACAAAAAAACAATACATATGCATGAAATTAAAAATATAAAATGACGACAATTTACCCATCGCACTGTGGGTTTGTGTATGTTAGTGTTTAAGTTCCTAAATTCCATTGTTGTGGTAGTTATGCTTTGTGTTATCATCACAAAGGAATTTTATAAGTTTATTTTTATAATTTGTAATTTAAAATTTTCATCTATTTAAAAAAAAAAAAGGTCCATTCTTATATTAACACAATGCATACATCAAGAGTTGATGAGCATGCCTTGCAGTCATGACAGTAAATACTCTCATTATGTACTAAGTAGTGAAACCAGATTAATTTACACTATTTAAATTCAGACTATTGTCTTCATCTTTGTTTTTTTGTTTTTTTATCACAATGTTTCAGCCATTGTGCCCTCCAGCCTTCCTCAGGTGTATATCTATCTGGGTAACCTACAGGGAATTCCAAACTGAACTCTTTATTTAATCTAAGGGGATAGACTGTTCTTGTTCCACTGCTCATGTCTAGGGATATTGTCTAGTTCCTATTTTTATTTAGTAATGTTCAGTTATTGCTCAAATGTTTCCACTGAGTGCTAGTATATACTGCCTGACAACTGGGTTTGAACGTACAACCATTATGTCACCAAATTCATAAAACACTGCTTTTATCCAAACGGCTATTGTCCCATCGTCCCGCATATGATAAAGTACATTCAGCAGCAAGGCCTTTGATCGGGTGATTGGAAGTTTTGAGGAGCATTGATCTACCTGTTAACTGCTGTTCTTCCGAGGTCTACCCTCCTCAGGGTGGTAGCACTTGTTAGGATCCCATCTATTGGCAAATAGTGAACCTCCAAACAAAAATCATCAATACGCTTTTATAGTAAAATTACCAACAATACATTTTATGATCTACAAAATATATATCTAAAAAACATACCTTTACTCTGAAAGTATAAAATTATGTACAAAATATCTACAGTTGAAAGCATAAAATTACATAATTTAGATTTCAGCATTAAATAACCCATGGAAGTTGATATGCTGCCAAACAAAATCAACCAACCAAACAACCAACATGAAAGAACTTTTTCATGACATTAGTCCATTTAATATCCTACAATTTCTTAAAGAAATTAGACTGTATTCTGAAATATCAATTCAGCAAAACTACAACATAAAACACACATATCACTGCTTCTAGTAATTATATCCACATAAACATGTATATACACAAAAACTGAATATCAGCTACCATGTATTCAATTGTGAAAGCAGAATAGCATATATTATTTTTTTATTACTTAAAAGCTCCGAAGAAATTTCAACATTAAATGTCCCATAAGGAACTGATGTGCCATTAAACAAACAAACAAATTGATCAACCATTGTCCAGTAGATTGCTTAATTATTGCACAACTATAGTGTTACAAAGAAATAATCAGAAAAAATGGCAGTATTATGTAATTTATTCTTTGTTTGTTTTGAAGCAGTAACCATATCACTTGTCATTAACTTGTAAGGTGTGTCTACATTTTAGTTGATTGCTTTGATATCCTCTCTGCAGGTTTGTTTTATTAGCAAAAATATTTCATTGCTTTTCAAAGTTTACTAATTTATTTTGTCTTCTTTTTAGGGTCAAGCTGGAAGCAGCTAAAGGAAAACTACTGTCACAAAAATTGTCAACACAAAACTTTATCCTTCGATGCTCACAAATGGATTATTTTCTCTTCCCACAAATCGAAACAAAGTTGTTAAAAGTTAGTTTATTAACTGGATTTCATCTGAAATCAAATTAAAGCAGCAAAAACATTTAAAGCATTGTCATATCTCTATAAATAATTATAAAAACATTGTCATCAAACTATTTTTTTCTAAACCAATAATTTAGTTTTAATATGGAACCTTGACACTCCAGAGTGGCAGGATAAATTTCACTACTTTTTCCTGAAATTGCAACTATGAGTTTACCCAAATCCGCATCTAATTCAGAACCTAAGGCTTCTCAGCCACCTGTTCAAAGCTCTTCTGTTGTGTCTTATAAACAACTGCTTAGTATGGCAATAACTACAAGCACAGGTTGTATTTGTGCTCTGTGTGGTTTGTCATTTGCTACCATGACACATCTTAAACAACACCTGAAAAGTCATGCTGGCTTTCTGAAAATGCATGGAAACCTTGTGCAAAATTATGTTAACAAAGCAAAAGTCCTGAACAACAATACAAAAGCCAAAGATTGCAGTAGCACTACTAAAAGTCCTGACAGGAGTGAAAATAAAAAAAGCTGGGACAGCAGCAGTAATACCAAAAAACGAAACGTTGCAAAAACTGGATCCAACAGAGTGGCTGTGAAAACTCGTGTGACCAGAGCCAGTGTAAAATGTCTGACTGAGAGTAATAAAGAAAAACAACAGGCAAGCAGCAAAAGGGTGAAAGGTTCTGTCAGCAAAAACCTGAAAGGTCAAGGCAGCAGCAACATGAAAAGTCAGGACAAAAATAAACCTATTCGGTGTGATGTTTGTGGCTGTTCCTTTTCTGTTGTTGGCAATTTAAAGCGACACATGCGAACGCACACAGGGGAGAAGCCTTTCCACTGTGATATTTGTGAAACCAACTTTTCCAGAGCTTCACATCTCCAGGAACACACACGGATTCACACGGGTGAGAAGCCATACCACTGCCAGTATTGTGAAGCAACATTTTCTCACTCAAAAAGCCTTCGCGGACACATGAGAAACCACACTGGTGACAAACCGTATCTTTGTGAGATTTGTGGAACAAGTTTCTCAGTCAGATCTAGTCTTAAAAAACACATGATGACACACAGTGATGACAAACCCTTCCATTGTGGAGTTTGCGGATCGGACTTTACATATAAATCAAGTCTTATAAAGCATATGAAAAAACACACTGGAGAGAGGCCCTTTGGTTGTGATTACTGTGAATCGAGCTTTGCCGATCGTTCTAGTCTTAAGGAGCATATAAGAATACACACTGGCGAACACCCTTTTCTTTGTGCTCTATGCGGTGCAAGTTTCACGTGCAGGTCCAACCTTAGGGTCCACATACGATCGCATGTTGGCGACAAACCTTACCATTGTGATATTTGTGAAACTGTCTTTACCAGTCGGTCACACCTCATCCGTCATTTGAAAATACACACAGAGGAAAAATCCTACCATTGTGAGGTTTGCAATGCCAGTTTTTACAACAGTTCTAACTTAAAAGCACACTCTCGAATACACACTGGGGAGAAACCTTTCCACTGTGATTTCTGCGGGTTGACGTTTGCTCGTAAATCAAATCTTAAAGTACACCAAAGGCGGCACACAGGGGAGAAGCCCTTCCCATGTGACATATGTGGGTCAGCCTTCACAGACAGTTCACAACTCAAACGACATATAGTTACGCATACCTCTCTATTTTCAGGTGGATCTTAGCCAGTTTTACTTTCTTTTCTTTTTTTTTTTTGCCTGTGTCTTGGGCATTCACGTTAGGATACAGATATCACTTCATTTGAGGATTAAAACAACTCATGTAAAAATCACTGATATTTTCACCTCCTCTCAAGTGTCTTTGTGATGAGACTTTTTTTCTTTTTTTTTTTTAATAAATTACTTTGAGAGAACAAGACCTCAAATTCTGGTACCTACTGTCCTTTGCATTCCCACTTGGCTATGTCCACAAATGTCATGTATTTGTTTTCATAACACACGTTACATAAGACTATAGAATATCTATAGCACCTAACTGAACTTAAGAGTTATGTGTTTAAAGTACTGACGAAGAACAAGGTGATGACTGGGATTATAATATCAGTTCACAATCTCTGCATTGACATTAAACAAGTGTTTTGAATGAAAGTGGAATATTTTAAGTATGGTCTTTTTCTTTTTTTTTTTTTTTTTTTAAGTGGATTAAAAACTTTTGGGCAGCATTGATAATAATCCTTATGGTTGTAGGAAATAAATTAGGTTTGGGGAAAAATGCAAACAAATTTTATAGCCAAGGAATGTAAAACACTACCTCTCTCCCATAAAAGTTGTTACACCTTTGTACGCATTTCATACACTGAATGTAACAACTGTTATGGAACAGAAGTAATCATTTGGAAATGACTTGTAAAGAAATGGTTGAACTGCTTCAATCTCAACATTGTGATCACATGACCTGACAAGAGTTCTTGTTTGTTGAGTAATGAGAAGTTATTGTTATTTTGTAAATTCTCAGCGATAAATGTGTATTTCTTTGTCTTATATATAAAAGTTTACTGTTCTCTTTGTTTGTTTATTCCTTTTCTGATTTTTGTTTTCCACAGCTTTAAGATTTCTAATCTTGTAAGGAGGGATGAGAAACATTTAAAAAAATAAATGAGAAACAAAAAAAATATCTGACCATTATGAAATTTCAGTTTCTTTAAATTGTGTGGGAAAAAAAGTAATTATGTTATATTTATATATAAAGCAATCAAGTTTGATTAAAAAGAATCGACAAGGTCTGTCTGTTTCATTTTTTAATTGTATTTTTCCAATTTTCAAATAAGGTGTTGAGTATTGTGCTTATGGATAATCTGTCTCTGAAGTTCATATTATGTTGTTATTTTGTTCCAGTACTTTCAACCATCTCAATCATTTTCAAGAACCAATATGGTGTCTGTGTGGTAGGCACAACTTTTATCTACATCCTGGTATTTCTGGACAGTTTTTCTACAATTTCAAGCACAATACTCAACACCTTATTTGAAAATTGGGAAAATACAATTAAAAAAATTAAATTGAGAGACCTTGATCTTTAATCAAACTTATTTGGATAAATACTTGTACAAACACACACACACACACACACACACACACACACACACACACACACACACACACAATATATATATATATATATATATATATATATATATGAATGAACAAAAGTTCAGATGAGTTATCTTCCAATTTGAAGTTTCACAGAAATACTATCCTGCTGGTCAATAAGAGAAATCTATTTAATTCATTAACAGATATCACCTTTATTGATAAATGTCCATGAATTCAGAAAGTGGGTGTTTCTGCAAAACTGAAAAAAACGTCAGAAGAAAAGTCATTTGAACTTTTATTTATCCATTCAAATATTACTGCTCTATTTTTTTTTTTTTTTTTCTATTGTGCACTTGCAAAAATCTGCTCACCTTGGATACATTATCCTCCAGTAATTTATTGGTCAACATGTTTTGTTAGGCATTAACAATCTTTGTTGTTACTGTTATTATATATACGTGCACACACAGACGGGGGTGCTGAAGTATAGAGAAGTATAGAGTTGAAATAAACATTACTAGGAACTGGAAACCCAATACTAAACAGGAAACAGGGGATAAACCTCTACTTCATTCATTCATACACACATATATATATATATATATATATATATATATATATATATATATATATCTTCATTCTTCACCTGAAGATTACAAGAGCATGAAACTTAAGTAGTAACTTGAGCTGTGCCTCAGTGAGAGTTGACACTGTGAAGTGTTTTTTTGCTCTAGCTGATGGCAAACAAGTGATCTGCAGATCATGAAATGACTCACAATCAACTTTTTAGTGAAGTGATGTTATGAAATCTGGCTTGCTATGAACTATATAAAATCAATCACCAGGAATCGACTTGGTATAGATGTAAGTGTTGCATGTGTTAAACTGAAGACAATAAAATATGAACCTCAAATTAAAACATTAGCAACAAGTTTCTCATTAAAAAAAATATTGGTAAGTATAAGGATGACCCATTTATGTTTATGAAAAATTAAAAAATATCAAACATGACTCAGCAACTATAAATGTTCACCATCTCTGTTATTTACTGCTTAGCTAGGTGTTTGCCTTTTGGTCTTTTCTTCTTTCTTAGTTTGATTTTGGTTTCCTTGTGTAAGGTTTTTCTTATTAGTATTTTCTCCCTTTACTTTATTTAATTTTTTTGCAGTCTTTTGGTAGGTGATCTGTTGGTCACACCAATATTTTGAATTTGTGTATATAAATAAATTGTGTGTGTATGTAAAACAATTTGCAAAATCTCTATTCTGACATGTTTTGCCAATGAACGAGCATGAGCAGAAAAATAATTTTATTTCAACAAATTTACATTGGTAAGACAAATCGTTATTCACATAAGCAGCTGAATGACTGTTTTTGCTTCCATTATAGAAATTTGATTTTAACTAATTTCAACTCAGTTTTTTATTTTGTTTTCTTCTCAAGGTTTATTTGTCTCATACTAGTTTAGTGAGAACAGGTGATTAACAGAAATAATCTGGTCATGTATTAATCAGAGGGAGGGGTCATAGATCATGGCACTTCACTTTTTATTGGTACTCAGACATTTGACTGACGGACATTTGGCCAACAGACATTTAACCAACTATATAGTGGCGTACTTAAATGTCACACTTTATCGTAAGTTTTTTTGAGAAAAAGAGTAATGGTGTTGACCTCGTTTAACATAATGAAATGGTAAGACTGAACATTCTTCAGCATTAAATTCACTATTTAATTTCTTCAATATGTGCTACATATATTTATTTGCTGTATTAATTTATAATTTTTTTTGGGGGGGGGTGACAAGCTTTAATTTAAACACCTGAAATTAAGTGGTAATTGAATGTAATCCAACTTAACAGTTTGAAAATTGGCATCCTAATGAAAATTATTACAAATTTTGGAATCATCCAATTATTAATAGAAACCCCATATTTGTCAATCCACTTTCTCTGAGTCTCTAGTAATTTGACACTAAACGAAATAGTTTTTATAAAATATCAAAATAATTTAAATGATTATTTTATTTAAAATATATTATTACCATTTACACATCATGAAAGTCATAACGACGACTAGTTGGAAGAAATCTTTTGCTTGATGGCTACACCTACATTGTTGATAGAAAAAATGACAGTATAAGATACTGGCGATGTGAAAATGTGCAGGGCAATTAAAGACAAAAGACATTTAATCACTCACATCTGCCTGATACCGCACACAACTTGCTACAAGTGCTCTTCTTAAAAAAGAAATTTTGGCAAAAATGGCGTGTCAACAACGCACGATACCAAAGGGGGAACATTTTTAACTGACAACCTATGGAAATCAATTAAAGGAGAAGACTTTGTCATCCTTGACAGTGACAATCTGTGGTGAAATGTCTCTTGGCTCTGTCTCATGTCTGTGTCAGCCAAATGCCCAGCTACACATTTTATTAAAAATACATTTTCCATTTCAGAATTGTGAACATGACAATTCCTGTGGCATACCAGTGCATTGAATGTGTTGATTAGTTTTAAGTCGTTTCTATGTTTATATATTCTTTTCTCTTGTCTCAGCAATGTAGATTTTGTTGAAATAATAAAATTCTTGTTTATTGGTGAAAATGTCAAAAAATAATTGGCAGTTTTTTTTTTTTTTTTGTGGGAACAAAGGTTCAATTTTGTGTCCACAAAAAGAACTGTCAAAAGGACGTTTTTTCTATTGACACCGTTATTATTTTAGTTACCTTCAATCCTCAGTAATGTTTTAAAAAGCAATGATTAGAATTTTATTAAAACCTAAACATATAAAAGTGAATTTATACATAATAAACATTATTAGATTGCCTTATAGTTGGTTCACATATTTTAATAATTTAGTAAATGTTTATAAATTTATGATGTAAAAAAAATTGTTTTCATATTTATTTTCTTTATAAATTGGTAAATGATTGCATTAGTCCTAATTGTATTAGTCTAATGTTGTGAATATAAAATTCTTCTTGAAAATAAACAGACTAATAAATAAATTGTATTTAATATTTTTGTTGTAAATTCTCAAGAACAAAAAGTATAAATTCTCTTTCATCATTAGTTTAGGTTTTATTACAATTCTAACCATCGCTTTTTAAAACAATAAACATTACTAAAGAGTGAAGGTACTTAAAATAATAGTGGTGTCACTAGCAAAAGTGTCTTTTTGACACTCGTTTTTTTGGGGAGAGGTGCAGGTATGAAGGTCAAAGTTTGCCACATCATTTTTTTTCACATCATATGTTATATTTGCTATACAATTGGATTCTCCTCCAACTTCTATACATGTGTGTATATATATATATATATATATATATATATATATATATTTGTGTATTTAGGCAGCAATCTTTCTTGCATGCACATTTCATTGAATACAACAGACAAGGTGCTTTTATTTAGTTTTTTATACAATTTCTCATGTGATCTAATAATTTTTTTCTTTCCAGATGATAAATTATCCAGTATTACAGTTAGGATGTTTCATGTTGATTATATATGTCCTATTGGGGAAGGAAATTAAAAAAAAAAAAAATAATAATAATCATGGTTATATTTTAACATTGACTGCATTTGAACTTTGTATACTTATTCTGACCCACTGACTTTACTGCTACATCCCAGGTTGGTTGGTCATTTGGTTTGGTCCTGTCAATTCCCCTTTAGTGTATAGAGCCACAGCCTCCTCTTGTTAGGAACTGCTGCCATAGTTTCTGTAGCAGTTAAGGTTTTATGGGGAGTTGCTAGCTTCATGGCCAACTTGTGATGAATCCAGAATTGTCCTTCTAGACTGGTTTCCAACCAATGCTAGAGAGACCAGTCTGCTCTGCTGTTAACTCTTAGCTGGAGAGTGAAGAGATGGATTTATACTAAGGTGATACCTATTTTGAAATGGCCTTGATTCATACCTTTCTGCAAAAGCGAACACAGTAGCCTCAGTTGGAACTCGGCATGCCAATTCCTCTTTCTGTGTCAATATTCACTGCACTACAAGCATATCTACACCCCAAGTTAGGTTTTTTGTTTTTTTTAGCACTAATAAACTTTAAATTTCTGGTAAAAAAAAAAAAAAAATACTGAAAGGTTATGATGATTAAAGATAAAATGGTTACAGTGATTAAACAAACTTTATCATTCTTTTTTACCTTAAATTTACTTTAACAATTTCTGGTACTCAATTTCCATGATTGTTGATTGAAAATCAAAAAGAAAGCAATTTTCAATGATCCAGAATTAATGTGTTACTAAAAAAAGGGCTATTATATGAATAATGTAAATGCATTACTAATAGTTTTATTACAGCAATATACTGTAAATGATTACTATAAATTTGCATTGAAGACTGAGAAGAAAGTGATTGTCAGTGATCAAGAATGAATGCAAGCATTACTGCTAGAATAGGACTATAATTATATTAAGACGATAAGTATTTGTAAATAAATCTTAGTTTTCATCAATCTTATGATTGTGAGTGTTGTCATATGTGGCTAATTCAAAATTAAAGTACACACATATCTTGTTTAATTAAGTTATTTAAAATTAGCATTTCAGGTTAAAAAAAATTGCAAATGCGTCTTTTGTCCAAAATCAGCTCTTCCCTTCAATTTTCCCTTCTAGCAACTCTCTGCTCTTTCTAACATCACGACATGCAACTGAAACAGATGGCATCTGAACTAACCAATGAACAGGCAGTCCACTACACAAGTACTTCAATTTCATTAGTAACTTTTCCAGATGCTATTGCTGAGTACACATCACAAAAAGTTTTCATGCTTTATCATATATCACGTTTTACAAGCTGAATATTAAATGTCGTTATAAGTATTGTGTTTTCACCACTCTTACTGCCTTTATGGGCTGGAGCTGATCCCTGGTCATTTCACCCCACCAGTCAATCTTCTCCCACATGTACATTTTTGATCGGAGGAAGTTTTAGGTAAAGTTGCTTGAAATGCACTCAGAAGCAAAGGGGTAAGTTACAAGAAAAATAAAGAAGGAAAAAAATACTTTCAGAACAGACAGCCAAATTTTGCTTGTGGAACTAATCACAGTTTATTTGTGGAAGTTTACAGTCACCACTTTAAACCTTCCCGATTTTACGGTGCTGTGGTCTACCTAACTCCAGCTGGTTCATGAGTTGCCAGGTGTCAACCTTATTGATAACATATTGCAACAAAAAACTCACTGCTCTTATGATTGACAGTTGAGATTTTGTGAATTTTTGTCATACTGGATTTACTTTAGTCTGCTAAGTTAAAACAGTTCAATCCTTGTTGGTTTTGTTTTTCCCCATTCATTTTTGGTTTCTAATTAACATTTTTAATTGGTTCTTTCTCTCATCATTTAATATTCAACTTTACCTTTCTTAACGATTTTTCTACTCTCATTAATTCATTTAACCCAACTTAAATTGATCAGTCTACTAGTAAAAAAATAGGGAAGAATTTTTGTAGATTTAGCATTCATTAGACTTTCCTCAAACCATGACATTTATCAGAATTTTAAAATATTGGTTTGATTTTATCATTTTAACAATAAATTGATTCATGACTTCTTAAAAAAGTTATCTGTACTTTTTATTTACAAATGTCAAATTGGAAATTAACTGCATACTGCCTTTTCTCAATTCATAATCATATGCAGTTGTCTGATGTATGCACAGTTTCAATCTTTATGTAAAATTATGATGGGTCATTCTGATCTGGCCCAGGTTGAGAAAAGAAAAATTGTGATTGATATTATTTGTCTGAAATTAGGAATATGTTCTTTATATTTTACTTTGGTTGTGATCAGTCTATTTTCTGGTCATCTGCAGGTGAATTTGTTCAGTGTAAATTTGGCCATTTCTACAGAAATGGACTGCACCAAGAAATCTTTTTTTTTTTTTTTTCAAATTACTATCAATCATTTTTTGTTTATTTTTTGCATCTTCTAAATTTTAAAAGTAGGTTCACTTTACTATGTAAGTTGATCTCCCCTATACAATCCCGACCCCACAAAAAGGTTAATGGAAATAATGATGATGATGATAAAATAAACTGAAAAAGAAAATATACTTTAGACTAGAGTTTAATAAATTCATTTCATGACTATGACTGTTTTGAAATTATTTGAAATTTGATATATAGGCATTATTTGAAATATATTTGATTTTACTGTGTATGAGCATTTTATTTTTTGGTTTACATGGGAAAACTGTCAATAATGATTGATTTTACCGTTTTCTGATGACTCAAAAAAAATACTTAAAAACAAGATTTTTAGCTAAAATTTCGGACATGTTAGAAAGGATTAAAATTTTTTTTTAAATACTAAAAAATACTTTGGTCTTTCCTCTAAATAATGACATAAACATCTAGACAATACAAAATTATTTTAATCAAGTTTGGGGCTTTTTTTTTTTCATCAAGGTGCGTTTTTTTAGCGAAAGTGGACACCCCTACATGGGGGTATCGATTTAAAATTAATTTACGTTTTAAAAATTGGAAATTTTATGATTTAGTTGATTCAATAGTAATATGAAAAGGAAAATTATTTAGGGTGTATTTATGTAGGACTCCCAAAGTTGTACTGTGTCGGTCTGCCTGTGTAATAATGTCCGATAAAAAACAGATTAAAAAAAAATTCCTACGTAAAATAATGTTTATTTACTTTTGGGTACTGTCACATCAACCTCGGCCAATCAAGTGGTATGCGATTTCGGGTCTTTTCTCCAACGTGCAATCTACTGGTGAGAATGTGAGCGAGTGTATATGTCATAAAAAAGAAAAATACAAATTATATGACGAAAAAATTTCATAGTGTTGTGTTGAATTTAGTTTTAGTCAATGACGAGTTACTTCCCCTCGCGTATATTTCACAAAATTTAAGTTTGCATATATTTTTTAAAACAAAATCAATGAATATGTACTTGAATGAATTTCAGATCATTGTTTAATAACTCGACATTTTTTTTAAGTTTAAGAGAACAAGTAGAATGGAAAAAATTCGATCATTACCAAGCATTTTAATTTGATACACTTAACACTAAAAAAAGTCTTGAAATGAAATGTGAATATTTTTTGTGAATTTAATCAACTTAGTAGACTCATTATGATTACTTAATAATACTAATAGGTATAATAGTTTTTCACCACTTTTTTTTTTAGTAAAAGACTTTATTCTTTTTTTTACCCAGATTGTCAGTTTTACTTTTTATGCAACATAACTTCCCTGAGTCTCGTTGCTTGCATGAATTAGATCTTTGTTTTATTAGTCATTGACGAGTGACTTCCCTTGCATTTCCTTACGGAATGGGGCTTTTTATGTATACTAATCTGACACAAGACAGTAATAATATTAGAACAGCTGGTGAGGTTCGAACGCGGTACTTTCTTTAACGGCCCCAACCTTACTTCGATTAAGTAAAATTAAGAATGCTTACGTTTCAAACAAACGCAAAGATTCTATTGTCCATGCCCAATCCGCCATGGCATCTATCTTGGCTTCATCCTAACCATTATTATTAGATAATGATTTTAACGCATTTCTGAGGAAAACTTAATTAACTGGCGAACTAAGTTCAATTTCTGGTTAAAAGATGCTTACGCTCTAATAAACTAATATTTCTGGGAAATTCATTTCTCTCCATTGTCAGATATTTTAATGTCTCAAAAATGATAAAGTATGGCTGGTAATGGAGAATGTAGGCTGAAGGTGGGCGCACGGGCAAACCATTCCTCCCACATATTAGTAAGCAATAACACTGTTATACCTATAATTACACTTGACAGCAGGGAGTAAAACAGTAATTTTAACACAAAAATCAGTAAAAATTATCTGTAATCAGTTTATAATTTTTATTTATAAGTTACTTTATATCATTATTATATCTTGAGAGGTAGGGAGAAAGCAAAAACTTCATTTTGTTAAAGAAAAACAAAATTACTAAAAATTTCATAATTTTGAATTCTAACTGTACATGATTCCTTAGATTTTTTTTTCTTGTAAATGACTTGTCTTACAGGATGTAGGAAATCATTACTCTTCATAGATTTCTTTGGAAAGACTGTTTTCCCAATGCCTTCACAGTTTTAAATTCAGAATAGTCCTTCTCCTTGACTGTCTACCAGCCAAGGCTAGAAAGCCCAGTCTGCCCAGCTATTTATAGCTGGAGGACATGATATAGATTCATGCTTTTCTCCAAAGTATTTGTATGAATGTGAACACAACAAACTAGATGACAGTAGTAACACTAATGATAACAGAAAAAAATGATCTTGGACAAATAACTTGTGTGTGTGTGTGTGTACATACATACATACACACACATATATATTCTTTTTCACAATTGTAGCAATAATCAAAATAGCTTGCATATAAAAATTTCATTAGCACATGATAAAGACACTGTGTGTGTGTGTGTGTGTGTGTGTGTGTGTGTGTGTGTAATATATATATATATATATATGACAAATTGAAGACCTGTTTCATTGAAACTGGAATTGATTAAGTGTTTCACCTTTCCAGGCTTCATCAGATCAAAAGACGAAGGAAATATGTATGTTTAAATAATAAATTATTGGTACTTTTTTCCACTAAGCTGGCATTTCTCATGATGAAAAAAGGATGAACATGAGTGATTTTTAAAAAGCCATTAATATTTATTCTCTCTTTTCTTTATAATTCTTAGTTCATGTCGAAAGTTAGTTATAAATTTTTCCAGCTTTTCTGTTTTTAATTAAGGTAAATCCTCATCTTATTTTCCGAATGGCTTGAGAGCAAGAGATTCATATAGCCTTTTCTGAAATGAATTGAAGGTAAATCCTTATCAATTTTTCAGAATGGGTTGACAGTAAAAGATTTACGTTTTTAGGTCTGTCTCTGTGTTTTCTGTGTGAAACCTTTGTCAAGATTCTATTTACTATTTTATACACACATATATACATTTATGGCTGTTAGATAAGTATCAACATCGCCAACAACTTTGATCAATGTTTTTGGTTCTCATAATGAAGCCTGCAAGTAACTTCCAATGCTTATTGCAGTTGTGGCAAACTAAGTTGTTTTCTACAGGGCCTCACCTGTTTTGTAAATTCTGTTCAGCTTGTTTGTGGGTTTCTCAAGTGATTGGGGAGGCCAGAGAAGTTTCTGTAGGTTTTCAGACACACTCTGCATATTATTTCTAGCATAGTACTGATCCTAATTTGTGAAAAGTTTCCTAATATGACTCTTTTTGTGGCTAACAAGGCCTGCATTGGAGACATATACTCTGCTACATTCCTCAAATGTAAATTGATATATTACTGGATCAATGATTTCCTCTTTCATAGCTGCACACTTGACATTTGCCCAACTCATTGCATGTTCTTGTTTTCATAAATTGTATACTTTCACTTATATTGATCACAAGCAGCAGTTTCCTCTCAGGCTTATTTATATGGCAGGCAAAAGGAAACTCTTTTAAACAGTCTTGGGTGCATTTACTTGATTATAATGGGGTCAAGTGTTGTAGAACAATTCTACATAGAGCTCTTGTCTGGGTATTCTGCTGTCATCAAGGTGAATAGTATGGCCTGCCAAGCAAATATATATATATATATATATATATGTGTGTGTGTACAAAGATAAAAAGAAAACTATTCTTTACCAATGTGTTTTGTTGGACTTTTATCAAGAAAAATGTAAGGATTTTATTTCTAACATATATTTATCAACAAGTAAAAACAATGTTAGGTTTTCAAAATTTTTTAAATTTAAGAATGCTCAAAATAATCTTACAGCTAACTATGAAAGTGAAGGCAAACTATGGAGGATGCTAAGTGATGTAACTTAATGACTAATAAAAAAAAACATGAGTAAATGTTTAAATTATTTTTCTTATTTGTTTATGCATGTTTACTCTTTTATTAATGTAATTATTATTTTATTTTAATTTTGTTAAATTATGCATTTATTTTAAATAATAGAAACTTTTGATTTGACTTTCTTAATTTAAAAAAATTTTATGGTCATGTATGTTGGCTTGGGAAAGAAGTATTTCTTTTAAGAAATTAAATATTTGAAAGAATCAGGATCATGGTTAACATTTTAGCAAAATTCAGTAGCGGCACTCTCAAAAACTTTCCCTCTAAGTAAGTTATTCTCTCTTTTAAGAATTGTGGAATTCTTTAGATCAATGTTATGGTTGAACTTATTTCTGTGTATGACTAATGCATTTGATAAATTATGTATAAAATCTTTTTTGTGTTCATAGATACATTTTTTTTAATTTCTGTAATTTTTCCCAATATGTTATAAGAAACAGTTGTGGCAGTTTATTTTATATATACCTGCTTTGAAATTATTATTCTTAGGATATTTTTGGTTCTGATGTTCATGTCCATAATAGTTTGGGATGTGGTTGTAATTATTTTGATATCGTTAAGATTTGATAAATTGTTTTGAATAGATGTTAAGGAGTTAAGTAATATTATATAGCTTATTGTCATTGTTGTTATTATCTTTTTTGTAATTGTAGATCTTGTATGTATTTCTCTTAGTGTTGTTGATAAATAGTAGGGATATTGGAGATTTTTAAAGGTGAAATAAAATCCTATAATTATGAGATTTTATTCTACTGCAGTGGTGAGCTGATTGGTTCTATCACCATAAAACTTTTAGTTATTATATGCTTGTCATGTTTTTAATAAGATCTGAAACATGGATCATTTACACTACATGTGGCTCAGTACATAGGATACTGAGCAATGTATCAAAATAATCAAAAGTAACCTGCATTTCTTGGAATTTCAATTAAATAATTGTTTATATTGTGTGTGTGTGTGTGTGTGTGTGTGTAGTAAATATTTTTAAAATAACATTTACACAACTAAATCTTAAGTATCTACAAAACATTCGTAATGTTAGGTGAATGTAGTTTTATCCCTCGTTTCCTGTTTATGATTAGGTTTCTGATTCCTTCTGAAGTTTTTTCATTCTCTTTCACTCCCAGTAGCTCCTTGCATTTTAGTGGCATTATCACCTTACATGAGGTGAATTGAGCTTTTTAAAAAAATGTGTAGAGATTTCAGCTCCTTCACTTTTGATGAAAATGAGAACAGGAGACTAAATTTATCCCAATCTATGACAATGCTATTGAACTGTATTGTTTGTTTAAAAATAAATTAGAAATCTTAATTTTCTATTTTCCAAAATATTAGCTTCTAAAACTTTTATATGACTTTTATATACAGAAAAAGTCTACAGGTCTCAGTCCAAAGAAAAGGTATAATCAAAAAAGCCAAAGATTTTTAAAAATTGTGCATATAAAATCAAAACAAAATAATGTTTACAGTAGAATTATTTATCAAAAATAATTTTTCAAATGTTTGTTTTCTGAGAGGATCATATATATATATATATATATATATATATATATATATATATAAAATCATGAATCTTTAAAACTTTATATCCGATTTAGCACCTCACTTTAATTTGTGGAACCCTGCTTGAAATATATAGTTTCATGACATAAAATAGAGACTTCTGGGAAAATTTGGATAACACAAGAAAGACAAGTAACCATTGTGAAAAGCCCCCATGATCACTGTTAAATGTTAGTAACCTGATTCACAATGTGCATTCTCGAAACTGCAACACCATGCAGTCATTCATGATAACAAGTTCCGTAACCCATTAGGTTCAGAGGTGCACCATATGTTCTCCAACTGTTGGGTCCAGGACAACATAGCTTGACAGAGCCATTGTAAATTTTTATAAATTAAATTTATCAATAAAAACTTGTTTTCATATTACTTTACAAAATGATAAATAATAAATATTGCATTGTAATTGGTTCACATATTTTTATAATTTTGTAAATAAATTATCAAATAAAGTGTTTAACAATTTTGTTGCCAATTCTGGAGTCTTTTTGTGAAATACATCAGTTTGATGCTTTGGCATACATCATCTGTGATGTTCTTAGTTAAGGTTTATTAGGAGGTATCAGGTCTTTCAACATCACCCCCCTCTCTACAGTGACCCAGTCAATCCTGATTGGGTATTGACTTGTGTGTCACTCGTCAGCTACAACTTTTCTCACATTACGTCTAACACACTGCAACTCCTGTCATTTTATAGTCAAATCACAGATAACTTCTGGTTCACCACCTTCTATGCTCTTCCACTGAAATATATCCACTCTTACCCCATTTCCATTCATGTTAATCATTCAATCAACACTAAAAAAAATAAAACAAGCTCCCTCCCCATGTATGGTGTGGAAAAAAAACAAAACATAACCCTGGTGAGAAATCAAGCAGGTGCAAGATCTTAAAGAGAGAAAACGATGTATAAATCCACTTTCATGTTTGAGTTTTATTAAAATTCCAAAAATAGCTTTTTAAAACAAACTTTGCCAAGACAGTGTACAATAATAGCAGTGCCAAGAGAAAAACTGCCCTATTTTCACATTTTTTTGTGGGCATGTATGTTAAACTTTGCCAGAAGCTTTATAAAAATTGCAATAATATTTAAGTAATTTGTTTTTGTATTTATTCCTTTTTAAAACATTTAGTAATTTATCTTTCTTAACTTTGCTTATAATCTGTAATACTTGCATTAAAAACAATTAAAGATAGATTTTGTTTTGGGTGGGGGTGGATTGTTCCAAAGCAGTAGTGAAAAAAAATTAGTCAATTTTTCTTTGAACACAGGATAAATAAACATTGAATACAGAATACTCAAACCTGATTCAGTCTCTAGTTTTCAAAAACAGAGGTTGCTGGGAACTTTTGCATACATTTAACATCTTTTTTACAATTATTTATGTTCAGACAAATGTTTTCATTTTTGTTGTTATCACAAAGTTTCAGCTATTGCGCCCTCTGGTTTTCTTCAGGTGTTTGTCACTGTGAGTAATGTTCAGAGAATTTTAAACTGAATCTTTTAATCTACAGGAGTAGATCTGATTCTGCTGGTCATATCTAGGGATATCTCATCTTATTCTTGTTTAGTACTGCTCAGTTATTGCTCACCTTATTTCCACTGAGTCTAAATCTGTACGACCCAGCTCAGGGATTGAACTCACAATTACTATGTTACCAGATTCAGGAACCAACACTTAAATCTACTAGGCTATTTCAAAACATCTTGCTTTTTCAACTAAACCTCAAAGCAACACTGTCATCTGGTCAGTGGATTGAAATTGCCTATCACTGAACCTTTCACTTTTGAAAACATAACTGGTCACATGACCACTGGACTGGAAAGTTGTGAATACAAGGAAAATACATGGTAAGGCTGCATTTTCATCTGGTACTGCTCATGATGGAAAACAAAGTCTAGTGATATTAAGGGGTACCCTGGATTAGTGGTAATGATGCTTTTTTATGAATTAACAGAATACCCATTCTACAGAGAAAAGTAAGTTGTAATAAAAGTTATCTTACCTCTATAAAATGTCTACATATTTAACATTTTCAGCAAGACATTTATTTTCTAAAGTTCTTTTTGTCATGATCCTAAGTCCACTTGAACTTCCTACTTTAAGCAGTTACATAAGTTTGTATTAATAATGAATTAGTAAACTTACTATTTTGGACTTGTTTAAATAATTTGGTAAAGTTTTAAATAGATCTAATTTAAGATGATTTTGACTTATTTAAATAATTCCATAAAACCTTTCTCATTCTGAGCTGCCAACCTGTAAATTTATTGTGAAACTTGTAGGCTTTTTTTAAACTCATGGCAAAAAAAATTTACATCACTAAAATTCTTGCATGCTGTCTTTTTTAAGGTAAAAAAAAAAAAGAAGAAAATCTTACTGAACAGAAATATTGTTTATTATATTTTCATGTGTTTTTTGCAAGAATATCCATGAGAATTCTTTTTCCCACAAACTCGACAAGAATAGGGTTTCTCTCCAGTATGTTTTCTTACATGACTATTAAGATTTGAAGTATCAGCAAAACTAGCACCACAAAACTCACAGTTGAATGGTTTTTCTCCAGTGTGTATTCTCAAGTGTCGCTTAAGGTGTGAACTTTGAGAAAATGCTGTCCCACATATTGTACAGCTGAATGGTTTTTCACCTGTATGAACTCTCATGTGGTCTCGAAGATGTGCATTTAAATAAAATTTTGAATGACAAATCTGACACTGGTAAGGTTTTTCCCCAGTGTGGGTTTTCATGTGTACATCAAGGTTTGATTTGAAGGCAAATTTTGATCCACAAACCTCACAATGATAATTTTTTTCTTTTGTGTGTGTTTTCATGTGAATTTGAAGGTGAGATTTTGTAGTAAACATAGATCTGCAGGTGTCACAAGTGAATGGTTTTTCTCCAGTGTGTGTTCTTATGTGCACTTTGAGGCTTGAACTACTTGTGAGACTGGTACCACAGAACTGGCACTGATATGGTTTTACCCCAGTATGTGTTCTCATGTGCACCTTGAGGTTTGAACTACTTGTAAGGCATGCTCCACAGATTTGACACTGGCATTTATTCTCTCCAGTGTGTATTCTTATATGTGATGTGAGCAGATAACTGTATATAAATCCTGATCCACAAATTTCACAGTTGAATGGTTTTTCTGTAATGTGTGTTTTTTTGTGCCGGTTGAGTATGTATTGAGAAGAATATTTCTTTTCACAAAGATGGCATTCATAAGGCTTTTCTTTTGAGTGTTTGCTCATATGTTCTTTAAGCTTTGACGAGTAGAAAAAAATTGCTTTACAATGATCACATGTAAAACACTTTTGCTTACTCATTTTTGCAATCAATTCTGAAGATAAAGCCAGTACTTATAGATGCATTTAAATGTCACACATGCTTTTCTCAGAGTTCTATCCATGTATTTATTGCACATTTAGAATGCAACTGTGAATCTCTTTGCTCTTGGATTAAAAACAAAATCTCTGGCTTCATCTTCCATTATTAGTTCAACCTGAAACAACAAAAGAGATTTGAAAATATGACAAACCTGTTTTTAATATAAATTATTTAAATAAGATAGTTATTATTTTTAATCTAATATCAAAATAGAAATATAATTTTTATAATCAACTTTACAAAAAAGGATTGATGATGTACTTTATAGCAAAATTATCTAGTAATCTTTGAATGGAATCCTTTCTCATCAACACAATTCTTAAGCAGATATCAAATCTAATATGAACCAAGTATTTTTCTTAAATTGAAAAGTATAATGAAAGTCTATTAAAAATAAAATGAACTGTCACAAATTCACAAAGCCAGACATTCAAATAGTTGTAAATTCACTCTTCTTGTGATTGGCTTTCTTGCTCTCACCACTTGCTCACTGCCTTTATATGCTTTTGAATGCCAGTACACTAATCTATAGGCAACACAACAGTGTTATTTCATCAACTATTATTCTTATTTTCATCAACTATTCTGTTATAAATTTTTCTTTGTATCACGGACCAATGGCATTGGCAAGTGCATACCTTCAACCCTTTTTGAAGGTAAGTGCATTTCTTCTGTGCAAAAAGTAAACCCCTTTTCAGCTATTTTAACTTAAAGTACAGGTGTATCTGTCTTACCATCATTAGCACACTTTAATTTTAAAAGCTGGTATGTTTTGTTTTTTTGTCTCAAAATTGTACAAAATGGCACTGAAAATAATCCATCAGACCTATTTTCTAAAATCAGTATTTTAATGATCAAAAATCAGAATATTAATTTTAAGAATTTTCTATACCCTACTATATAAACAAAAATGCAAATAGCTTAAAAAAATTATTTTAAAGATTTCATGTTATTTTGTTGTATCACACTATGTACCCTCATAACAATCATGATAATTTACAATGTTAAACTATGAGATTGTCTTTTAATTTCTAATTCAGAGTATTTTGTTTTTTCCGACTCCAGTTGTTGATTTGAATCAAATTACAAATGATTTATATTCTCCAGGGACTTTTTATTTAGCGTTCAAATGATATTATCGTCACTAGTATTTTTAGTCACAATTTAACCATCTGATTATTCCTCTTTTCATATGTCCCTCAAATTCCTTTGAGAGTTTTCTAGATTTTCAAAGTTGTTTCATTGATAAATGTTGTGTAATTATTTTTTTACATTGCCACATTGTGTGAATCTTTTATGAACCTTACTGATAAAAAATTTCAACTTTGTCAACAAATAAACAATGTTTTCTTCTTTGCTATATTATTATAGGAATATTATATTTTAATATAATATTACTGATTCTTCTTTGGATTTTATCAAGAATCTCTAAATATATAGCAGACAATGGCAAGAGAGATATTGAGGAAGGTTATTGAAAAAGTTCAAGGGAGGATGATACACAGGTGTAACTTGTATTTTACTTAAAAGACACCAAATAAATCCAGTTTTTTTGTTTTGAATTCCAACAGTTTAAGTACTTTGAAAGGATAATATGAACAACTTAATAAAATAAATACATGTCATATTTTACAAAAAGCAAAATTTTTAGGCAAGAGAAAATTCTACAAAAGACATATCAAGCATTGATCAAAACGTTTTGACACTAATGCACAAATTATTTAAAATACAGATATATGAACAGATTTCAATAACACTTCATTGATAGGAAGAAAATTCAAATTATAACAAAATCCTAAGTTATAAGTAATACACATGTGAATATGTTGTCGCTTGTTAGATAAAAAATTATTTATTGAATTGAGTAACTAATATGTATTCAGGTGATGTAGAGAATTATGGTTGTTAAATATAGTCTTACATTGTCAGCGAAAGGTAAAATCTCAAAATATACATTTTTGATAAAAAGAAGTCAAAATGGACATGTTTCAGTTTTCTGGTATTTAAACTGTCCATGTGCCAACATAGGAGAGAGAGCAAGTAACGTGGTGCAACTTTTTTATTATTTTTTAAATGGCATGATAAAAAAAAATCACATAAATATACAATTTCCTCTAAAATTTTAAATAGATTGTGTAAATAAACTGCAATTTTTTTCTTTTTTTTTTTTAAATCTCTTAAAAAACAAAACAAAAAAAAACAGTATTTTTCCCAGGCATTTATTTCAATGAAAAAAATAGTCAATTTATGGATTAACTACATTTTTTAAAATCATGAGTTACTTTTTGCTTAAAATATAACAAAAAATACATTTTTCCCAGTAGAGTCTATCCTTGCTTGTCAATACATTCAAAGGTCAAATAATTGTTTTCTTATAACCTTGTCTCCTAATTTCAGAAATTCATGTCATAAATTAAATATGGAAGATCAAAATTACCACAATCAACAAACTATTCTTTTTTAAGAAAAGAAACGGAAGCTTATAATTATTTGAAGTTTCTGAAACTTTCTAAACAATTTTGAATTTCTTATGCCATCAAAAAGGAAGTTGATTGATTGATTTGTTTTTTTTTTATGGCTTATCAACCCTTTATGCATTATTTCATACCAAAGCATATTTCAGATTGTGGTACCATGTGATCTCCCATCTACATACTGTCCAGGCTAGACATTTCTTAACTTGGTGAGCAAACTAGAACCTGTGTTTTCAGAATGATTTGACTGTTTGCTATCAAAAGGAATATAGAAAAGAAAAAGGATTTTAAAAAATAGTCAAGTCATACTTTTATTCATTAATTTATAATTATGTTTTGACAATTTTATTAACTCTTCATATTTCATGGTCCCATTGAGGATTTTTAAATTATTTTCATACAAAAAATTACCAAAAGTAAAATAAACTAGAAAAACTGAAGTTATTGATCATTAATTTATTTTAAAAAAAATACCTTTTCATTATTAAAGACATAAAAAAATATTTGGTAACACCACTAAGGATCATACACATTTTAAAACTGCACCCTCAGATTAAAAACAAATGACCAAAATTCATGAAATTATATGATGTTAAAATTTTCAATACTTATTCATTAATGAATTATTTTTATTTTTTTTTATTGTAAAGGTTATTTAGAAAACTGTGGAAATATTTTTCAGGTTAGTTATTATTATCCCTTTTAACTTATTCCATGACATCCAAGTGATTTCTTTGTTTACTGTATTTTTAACATTAATAACAAAAACAGGTAAATTTGCTTTTTAACGCCCATATGCTAAATATCTCTTAAAATTTTCTCAAATAGTCATAATTCCATGTAAATGTACATGCTGAACTTGAATTAACAATTAAATTATGAAGAAACCTACTGTCTTGGAGTTATCGACAAGAAAAAAATCAGACTTCTTGTTGGTCATTTATCCACCCTTACTGCCATAATGTTCATTAATGCGGGGTATTTCCGGTGATGTAAGCATAAATTTTGGCCTATTTACTTCTTTTACAGCTATATCTCTTTATGAAATCCCTATGCATTATCATAAAGTAATTTTTTTTTTGATAAGTGTAGTTTTATTTATAACAGAAAACTTTAAACAAAAACAAATTAAATAATACAATAAAACCGTTTTTCTGTGTAGAATAGCAATGACAGATTAAAAGAACAAATTAAATAATACAATAAAGTATTTCCGGTGATGTAAGCATAAATTTTGGCCTATTTACTTCTTTTACAGCTATATCTCTTTATGAAATCCCTATGCATTATCATAAAGTAATTTTTTTTTTGATAAGTGTAGTTTTATTTATAACAGAAAACTTTAAACAAAAACAAATTAAATAATACAATAAAACCGTTTTTCTGTGTAGAATAGCAATGACAGATTAAAAGAACAAATTAAATAATACAATAAAGCATTTTTTATATTTTAAAATTGAAAATAAAACGAACAATAATTAATGCGCAAACTTGGTAAAGTAGAAATGAAATAAGGGTTGATTGTATTATGTAATGATTTTTTTTTTAATTTGTCCCTTTTTCTACACAGAACACTGCTCCCACCCCTAACCCTAAATTAACCTGGTTTATTGTATTACAAATTTTTTTTTAATTTGTCCCCTTTTATACACAGAAAGAACCCTGACCCCACCCCTAACCCTAAACTTAACCCATAACACTTTGTAAAGAGCATGATTATGTACAAAGTAAAATTACAAAATAAAAAAATGCTAGAAACGAAATAAGGGTTTATTGTATTATTTAATTTTTTTTTTCAATTTGTCTGCTTTTAATTAAAAAAAGAAAGAAAGAAAGTTTTATTGTATTATTTTTGTTCTTTTAATTTGTCATTGCTATTACACGGAAAAAAGGTTGTATTGTATTAATTTGTTTTTATTATAAATAAAACTACACTTACCAAAAAAAAAAATTACATTTCTTTACGGTAGTGTATAGTGATTTTCTGTACCGAAAGTCTGTAAAAGAAGTAAATATGCCAAAATTTATGCTTACGCTACCGGATGTACCCCGCACTGGATTAGTAAACATTATGGCAGTAAGGTGGACGAATGACCAACAAGAAGTCCGATTTTTTAATTGTCGATAAATCCAAAACGGTAGGTTTTTTTCATAATTTAATTGTTAATTCGAGTTCAGCATGTACATTTACACGGAATTATGACGATTTGGGAAAATTTTAAGAGATATTTAGCGCGCGGGCGTTTGGGCGTTAAAAAGCAAATTTACCCCCAAAACTTTATTAAACAAATAAAAATACTCTCAGCATGAGTAAATAAATTAGTAAAAAAACTTTCAACAGTTTTTAGCCTTGAAAAAGGTCGTTATTTTTTCATGTCACAGAATTCATTTGTGATCTTCCGCAAAATAAAAAAGTAATTAAGTTATAAAAATTAAATGAAGAAAATAAATTTATTTAAATTTAATTTGCAAAAAAAAAAAATCTTCATATTCGAAAATGGCATTCATAATGAAAAGAAAATCAACATTCATTACACTTTTCGATTCTTCAAACAAATTGATTTTTATCAGCAACCAACGACTAAAGGCCTGGAAAGAGTTTTAAAATCACCCTACATGTCAATTTTTCTCAAATATACATAAGAATTTTTTATGATTTCGGACTATATTTTTGATGAGTTGTTGTTCTTCACATAAGTTTCTCTAGAATCGGGGCCATAATTCACGAATTAAAATTTATTATATCGTTTTTATTTTATATTTTCTGTTTCATATACATTTTTTGATTTTTGTCGAAAATTCAAATTATATTCCCATTCGTGCGGATGTTTATTGGTTTGGTTTGTTTTTTTAAACGCTTTTTAGATGAAGCCAGTTATTTGGTTTGATGAACTAAAGAAACATTCATGTTGTAAGTAAACAACAAAATTATTTTCATGAATTATATAACTGTGATTGTACTCCAGTTTTTTAGCCCATTTAAGCGGACCAAACATCAATAATGATCGTAAAAAAAGTAAACGAAGTAGAATCTTGTTCAATACGTAAATTATTTATAACTGCTTAGCTTAACCTACAAAGTAATTTAAATTCTTCAGAATTTCTTTCAATTCCTCCAAAGAGGCATTATCGATGATGCACGCGACCGCGGTTATATTTTATTTTTACAATGTTTCATCAATCTCAACAACTCAATTATTTTGTCTGGACTTCCAATTTTATCACCACTGTTTATTGTTTTCAGTAGTAGCACACATTCTTACAAAATCTGAATCAGTCAACTACTGTCTGCTTCGAGTAACTGTTTGTAGTAAGTAGTGTAATCACTTTAAAAATCAACAACTCGAGTTTTAGCAAAAATCATAAATCAGCAACATTACTTTCATTTTTGCTCATGAGAATTATGGCCCCTGTTTTATGGCTCCCGATTCTAGACTTTTACCGATATAAATTAATAATGATGATAACTTAACAGCAGTAACAACTTTTCGGACATTTAGCAGAGCTTTATAAAAATTAGGAACATTTAAACTAAACAAAATTATCTAGTACTGATTAGCACGAGTTAATTAAAAATAAAATATACTTCCACAAAAGTAAAACAAGATTCAAAACAAAATCAGTTCATTATTTGATTAAAAAAATGAATAAATGCAGAAAATATCAATGAAATCGGATACCCTGATTTTTGGTAAACTTTTTCACGTGTTGAAAATGCGCATTGACTTGGAGGTGCTAATTTAAGTGCGAAGCATTAATATTTAAAAACTTACCTTCGTAAAAATCGAATTAAGTAACAAGCGAAAGTTCAACGTATTAAAAAAAAAAAGTAGTATTTACCTTTTTCTTTTTTTTTTTTTTTTTGACTGAGTTTAAGATTTAATTTGTCCTTAAACAAAAACACACTTGAAAATGAATCGTCAAAAAAGATAACGGTTTTTATTTCTGCGTTATTTTATCTTGAGGTTTTTTGTTTAACACAAAGTCTGTGTGTCATAATTTGCTATAACTATAAAACTACTGGAACCAAACAAACTTAAATAATGAAAAGTAAACAGAAGTAACAACAACGAAACCAAACAGTGACAGTAAGCGGTGTATTGAATGTATGGGTTCCCCGTATAAAAATATTGGTAAAAATGTGACGCATTTAAAAGCCGAAAGTTTGGAGAAGATTTCATTGGCCCAAACTGCCTTCATTCGTTCTTTCAACACAACGTCGCATTTCATTTATTCTAAATCTTTCGTGCAACAATCAATAAAAAGTCACATTCTCGTCATGGAAATCTAAATACTCGTATTTACAATGTAGAGGAGGATAAAAAAAATAGCAAATGATTCATATTTTATTTACAATTTAAAAAGTGCTCCCACCAACACCACTATGGTTAAAAAAAAAAAAAAAATCACACTGGCAAGAATGGACTTTCGTGTTTGCAAAAAAAAACAACTGTTAAAAGCTACTCCTCGCGCTGCAATATTTATACATTTTTTATTTTTTTGTTCGTGCGAATTTACAACAAAAAATAAAAATTAAACACTATCTATGCATTGGCATTATTGTTTATTTACAAGAATAATTTTAAAGATTTAAAAATTTACAAAATTATTAAGATGTGTAAATATTTTTAATTTTTATTTTTTAACCCTCAACTGCTCATTGGCTTTCAGGTAGCTTGGTGGCACCCATCTCCTCTCTAAGCTCTTGACCAACAACCGAAGACCACGAATTATGGTATGGGTCACCCATGGTTCGGATACTAGGCACTCAGGTTTTTAATTCAGAATTGACGTTCTCTGACACGATGTTTAACAGTCTGTCCCGCTATTTAATATTTAATTTAGCTTGTGGGGGGGGGGGGTCCTACCGTTCCCAAAGGTATTCTTAGCACGTAAGTGAATGTAATGAACTCGACTGGAATTTGAACTCGGTTCTACAATTTCCAAAAATAACGCTATCCATTACTTCACCGTGCCTCCATTTTTAAAATTTATTATTTACCATTTTATAAATAGCTATTGTGGTACTAATGCTAATCGAAAACGATTAATATGAGTGCTACAAAGTAACAAAATAAAGAAGTTTTTATTTTATTTTTGCAACACAAGAACTTGCGGAAATATCTGATGACAAAAATTAGTCGTTTGTGTTTTGTTTTTTTCTTTAGTTTAAAGTCTCTGCGAGTTATAGAGAAATATCAGCAGCCGCGTGATGTTAAAAGCATTTATCGCCAAGTTGAGAATTGTAATTTTATACAGTTCATTTAGCGGTGAAAGGAGCGGGCTGCGGTGAGACACAGTTTTATGAAGCGGGCTGCTGATGATACGCAGTTGTGTTCATCTTCTGGACAAGTAACTGTTCTGAAGCGTTTTGAAAATATTCTCATTTTTTAAATTTTCTGCGCACACACGCGTTAGCTCCACAAATTTCTTATGACGCGACCGCGTATTTTTTATTTATTTATTTTTTTGTACACCCGATTGGTCAAAAACTGTGGTCGAGTGTTTTATTTTTTAGAAAAGGGACATAGGCGTTTTTATATATTAAGAATTGCGCCAAAGTTGATATGAATTTCTCGAACTTTCCTTGACGGGAAATTGGATCATTATAATACGAAAAAAGTTTTTTGTATATAATTTTATAAAAAAAAATATCTATGAACTATAGAACAACAACAAAAAAATCCCAGACATTATAGATTTTCTTCTCAAAATATTTTATATCGCGGATATTACTTGTTTTAACTTAATTTCCCAATTGTTTTCTAATCGTGATCTAGTATCGACTAATTTTCAATCGATATAAACTAAATTAAAAAGTTTTCATAACATTGATTTAATAAGCGCAGCTTAGATGTAGCACAAGGCTGAAAGCACTCTGTGAGGATCGAGTTCACAACTCAGTTAATTAAATGAGATAGCAAGACAAGCTTGCTAACCATTACGCCACCTTGACATGTGCATTAAAGTTTTCATTATAGTTGGTTCACATTTTTACAATTTACTAATTTTTTAATAAGTTTATGAGAAAAATTGTTTACATATTTCTCTCTTTATAAATTGATAAAGATTGCATTGTAGTTTTGTAAATTTCAGTTCCATGCGACCGGCGTTGAAGTACTCGCCAGTGTAAAATTACTCACCTATTATATTATTGGTCTCTAACAGCATAGGGTATTTCAATGAATTTTCTCTCAACAATCCAAGAAAGCTATGTTTTTCAAACACACATATATACACATACTCACACTCTCTCTCTCTCCATCTACTTTTGAACGTATGCAAACCATATATCCCTTCGATGAGCAACGAACTTTCTTGCATTGGCTTCAAACATTTTTAAATATTATTTTGTGTTAAATCATTTAATATGTTGTATGGACATTTCCTCTTCATGACAATACATTTAAAACTACAGACTTTAAGAATTCTGATTTATTTTCTTGAAACGAGCTACTGACACTCACTACTTCAAGCGTGCAAATTTATGAATAAATTCTTTTGTTTTGTAAATATTTCTCAAGTCTTTCCTTGTCTTTATCATCCTGCATCAATCCTCTTGACGTGGGTAAATCAACTGTTCATTTTAACGCCTAAGCCCACGCCACTAAAGGTACCTTTGTGTACATTTCCGATGAAAAAACAAAAACGTTGATAGGATTATTATCTGAAGTGTGTGCACCAAGTTCTTTGGTCTGGGGAAAGAAATCTCCTCAGGGACGAGTCTCGGTTGTCGCTCCCACACACACAAAAAAATGTTATGTCTTTACCCTTAATACCGCTTATTGCCACGCCACCTTGTGAAGTTAAGGGAGGTCCCCTAGTAGACATGGTGGAGTTATCACGCTGCATTGTTGCTCTGTATAAAACTAAGCGAAGTAAATATCCAAATGACGGAAAGATTGACGGCCTGAATAAATTTGCAATAAAAAAAAAGATTGACAATCAAATTAATTGTAAATGTCAACAATGCTTCATCAGTTATTATTACTCTAGTTCTTTGTTCAATTCTTAGATCGCCAAAACTCTTCTTAATATTCTCAGCGACTTCAACAGTGGTGTGGTCCGAAATGTAGCTAAAATTCACGTTTTCTGTAAGAAAGCTATTACGATTAATAAAGAAAACATGAATTTTAGTTAACTCTTCAAGCCCGTGGAATATTTATGCAAAAGGAACAGGTTACGAGTTTTCACCGTTAGTTCTTATCGTCCAGCTTTGTTAAAAAGCAATTTGCTTTTTAGTTTTTATTTACTGTATTTGGTGTAGGATCATTTTTTTTAAAATGCAGTTGTGTAAACAAAAGTTAAATTGAGGTAAGATTATTTTCTTTTAAATTTTATCCTATTCTCAGATGATAGTGATAGGGTTTAGAAATAGAGAAATACGTACTGTACTTGTGTTCAATAATTTCAAAAATATTTTACGGGTTGTCTCATAAAATTTGTTACTTGACTTGTTACACAAAAGTTTGTTTTTAATTTTAATTTACTATAAAGTTGAGTTCTATTATTATAGAATTGATTACATAGAGAGATTAAAAGTCTGAAAAGTTAATGTACAAACTTCACTTATTTTCTTGAAAAATCTAAACTTGTAATGTAAAATAATATGTCCACTTTCGCTAAAAAACGCACCCTGATGAAAAAAAAGTAAAGTTTCCCATTTAAAAATCTTGTAAAATTCAATTATACTTTTTTCAAAAGTTATTTTAGGAAAATTAGAAAATTTGAAGTATTTAATGTAATTTGAAAGAAACATTACTTACTTTTTCATCAGAAAATTTTTTAAAAAGACATTTCCAACCGTGGTGCTTGGTTTTTTGGGGCCTGATTGAGGGGTGTTAGTTAACTGATGTACGTCAATCTGTCAAGAGAATTTATCGGACGGTAGGGCAAAAAGTGATATCGTTCCAGCTTTAAGTGAACCAGTTTATTATATATATATATACATCCATTTTTTTTTTTTTACCTTACGTTTGGGTTTGAGGGAGAATTCTTGAATAAAAATAACATTTAAATTACGAAAAAATACATTTATAAGTTCAAACATGTCTTTCATATGACAAAAACAAGGGTTTTAAACAGCTATTTTTTTAGTTATGAAATATTTTTTCTGAGAATTTTTCCCAAAGACCCCTTTTTTGTTGTTTCTGTCCCTAAATTTGAATTTCTAAAAAAAAATTAATATTTGCAGTATGTCTCTCACTGAAAAAGAATTTGATTATGTAAACTAAAAAAACAAAATTAGAAGAAAAGTTTAGAGACAATGCGACAATAATGAGAATTTGACAAGTCCGTCCAGAACGATAAGATAATTTCACTCAATCAGGGGAATAACTCTAAAACTTTCTTTTTTTAAAAAAAATTGTCATCCATAGTTTTGTCGGAGATGATTTTAATACATTTTTTGAAATCATAAAATGCAAGACCATAAATTTGTACAGGAAATTTGAACATGTTTTTTTCTGCGAAAAAACGTTGATTTGGAAATTCTTGTAAAAATCTGATAATTGTCGGATTTTAATGAAACTTTTGAGAACTTATTCAGAAATTAATGAAATTATATTTGAAACCTTTCTTTTATAGAAAATCTTAGTAAAAAAATTTTTTATCTGTTACACTTCAGTCATTTAAAATTTTATGAAATTTCAAGAAATTTTTTTGTATCACTTGTTTACATTTGTTATAAGGACAAGTACTGAGACAATTTAAATCATTAAATTGTTTTGGTCAAACAGGACCCCCAGTTAGAGAAAACCTGCATTGAATGGTAAAATAAAACATGCAATAAAGCCAAAGCATTATTTAAGTAGAAAATCGTTGACAAAATGTCAGAATAGGCCTGCACCTCTCCTCTACTTCCATGCTCAGCACCAGTGCTGTGCATTAAGCCCTCTTCTGTACACAATCTACATTTGTGATTTCATTCCTACCCATCCTACCAACATGATTATTAAGTTTGCAGACAACGCTATGGTGGTTGAACTCTTTCCTGGGGGTGATAAGTTAGATTTACAGGAGTGAAATAAAAAGATTGGCTACATGGATCTCAGAGAATCTTGCTTTAAACACCGTAAAGTCAAAGGAGTTGGTGGTGGACTTTCAGTGAAATACCCCAGCACCTGTCCCTTTGGTTATTGGTGGCGTTTGTGTGGCGAGATTAGATGAAATTAAGTTTCTGGGTACATGTACTTGCAGAGGATCTCTCCTGAACTACCAATATCATTGTGTTAGTCAAGAAAGTGCAGCAGTGACTGTTTACTGAGAAATCTCAGAATAAATAATTTACAAAGGTAGATGCTGTTGAGCTCCTAATGTTGATCTATTGAGTGTATGTTGGTGTATGGCATCACTATTAGGTATGCCAGCTGATTGACAGTAGACAAGAGAGCCCTCCAAAGATGTTGCCCAGAAAATAATTGGCTATCCACTGTCCTCTGTGGAGGACATTTCTAATTTTCACCACAACAGAGCAGAAAACAATGAAAAACAGTATGCATCCTAGATACCACTTGTTTGAACATTTATACTCAGTGTGATATTTTAGTCCTAGGATAAAGCTCTTGATAAACTGCTTTTGTCCTTGGGCTCTGCATAAAATAAACGCTGCCTCACATTGACAATTTTCAGCATATTTTAAATGTATTACTTTTCTTCATTTAATGCTGTGCATGTTTTTATTTGTTTTAGTTTGTATGTATCGGTACATTTAGGAGCTGCTGTTAAACTTCATTGTGCATTGGCCAGTGACAAGAATTTTTGTTAATACAGATGCACATACACAACAATGTCAGGCAATAAGAGGATTCCTTATAATAAATTATTTATTGGTAATCTTCTAACATTTTCTCTATAAGCATCTTTGTCATTATAGCCATACCATGTTGTATTCATTAATTAATTAATTTCACTTATGTCACTTTTTAGTTAAATTTACCAAACATCAAGATGTCAATAAATCATTAAACAAGTCAGAAAATACCCACCTCATGTTAAAAAAAAATGTTTTTCTGTGATATTTTAAACTAAAAGTAATATTTGTTTTTATTCAGATTAATTAAACTTTAAATCAGCTAATTTTCTTCAATGTTTCAAAAATGTATATTTTATTTTTGAAAGTTTTTTTAATAAAGATAACTTTGTGTTGACAGAAGTGGCAATATGGATGATTTTAATGGTAAGTAGAGAAAAAAATATTCTAATCAGTTTAAATTCAGTTTGAAATACAGCAAAGTATTTTAATTATTGGGAATATTTAATTTATTAGGTTGGAATTAAAACTGAAATTAAAGTTTTAAGAAAAAACTTTCATTTTTTTCAAATTCATTTTAAACTTTAGATAAACTCTTTTTTCTTTAAATATGTAATCTAAAGTTAGTAGAACATTTCATATATTTATTTTAGAAAATGGAAAATCTGGTAGGTGAGTGAAATTAGATTAGATGATAAAGTTTTAGAAAATGATTCACAAAAAGATTCATTTACAACTTTTGTAATAAAAAAAAATTTCAACCATACTTGGTAAAGAATGAATGATAAAAAAGACAATTTAAAAAAAAAAATTGACTGTGTTTACAATGAGGTACTGAAAAGTTACTGGCCCAAACCACTTCCCACAATCTGACAAAATTAGTAAATATTAGATTTTTTAAAATTGAATTTGGAAACAAGGCATAAATGTATGCAATATTTTTTCTTAGTGCTTATAATTATGGTGATGAAGAATGAATTCAACATATAATTTAAATAAGATAACCTCACCTATTGTTCTAAGTTCTCCAATAAGCAATTGTATTCAACCTAATTATAATTAACAGTAGATAAATTAGTAACAGTATTTCAATTATGGTGATTCAGTTATCCAATGAGGCCTGAGGTGTATTTGTCAAAATATTGTGATGTGATTGCATCACTATTTTAGTTAAGCATATTCCATTTAATAACCTCTCTTACTCTTCTTATTGAATTGTCTACCTCCATGACTGTGTGCCAGGTAATCAGTAGTCAAGCCATACAAAAATATTTTAATGGTCAATGTGTAAAATATGGACTGACAAGAGGCAAATTCTTAATAGTTGTCTTTAGCTGCCTTTGTATTTTGTTTTGGCCCAAGTGCTGCCTTGTTTCATTCGTTACTATTAAAACCTCAATATGGGTATGTGGCTGAGTGGTTAGAATGTTCACTTTCTGATCATATGACTAACTGTCCAACTGCTGACAAGGATTGATTTTGTTTAACATCAATAATCAGATGAGAACTTTTACATTCAGTGTAAAATACATAGTAACATTTCAAATGGAGTCTTGCAAAGATATATCACTAATTTTACTTGATATAATAAAATGGTTGTTTTTCTTGTAGGTGTTATAAGATATATATGTGATATGCCACTTGTAATTGTAGTGGTCTGGTTTTACTTTCTTTGTGCAGTAAGAAGGAAGTTTTCACCTATAGTTAATAATTGTGGAATTGGGATTTGATAAAAAGCAACAGACATAAAATGAAAGAAGCACAAGTACTGAGAATAATAATAATAATAATGTTTCACTTAAGACATTTAAACACAATTTTTTTTATTTCACTCAGAGTATGTCATGATGAAACAGAAAAATTAAGATGCATCTAAATTCTAGTAGAATAATCAATAGATATGTGAAAAAATAAAGTTGCTTCTTGTAGACTGTAGTGCTAATAAGCTATTCTTACAGGTCACTGCTAGTTTAGTGAATTTAATCTTCACTAGGTGTTCCATTAGCACTTAGCTGGATTACAGTAAGTAGAGTAAATTTAAAAGGCAGCTGTCATATACTGATGGTAAGTAAACAGGTTTCTAGTATATTTGAGTTCTATCTTCACTATATATGGTATATTTAGGTAGCAAGAATTCATTCAAACAAGTTTTATCAAATTCAATTGACAAGTTCTGTTTAATTTTTTGTTGTATTTTCCAATTTTCAAATGAGATGTACATTGGGGATCAAAATTATGGATAAACCATCTCAAGTTCAAGTAACCATCTTAGTCATTATCAAGAGCTGGGTGTTGCCATTGTGGTAGACAAGAATTTGTTTGCTCTATTCCAGTAAATTTTTTTAAACCAATAGAATTTGGATTCATCCAAAGGGACATAATGTGTAATGGTTAAATGGAAAAGTATGTTTTGAATATTTGTACATTTATATGCACATTAAATATTCTATACACATTTCGAGATATGATCTCCTGTAGAAAAAGATATTTAATGTGGATTGTTTTGTGTAATAAAGGCTTCTAGAATTTTGCATCTTTCTTTGCAGTGTTTGCTGTATAGTATTTTGCTATTATCCACTAATATTTGTCTTATGTTAATAGTTGCATTTTGATTGTGATGTGAGGATCAATATGTGCATGAATTGCACAGTTTTGACAAGTAACAAGTTAACTTATAAAAAAGTGTGGGACAAGTGTGGCCAATGTAAGAATTAAATGTTGCTTATTTGATTATTGGTATTGGAGAATTTGTAAACTACGTTGTTTTTGCATAAGGGGATTCTTGACATCTGGAGTTATTGGTAACAAGAAGTTTAGATATTTTTTAACTTTTCTAGTAGGTGATAATTCTAAAGAATCTGTCAGTTTTGTTAAGTGAGATATGTATTGGCAAATTTTTAACCCTGCTTTAGTCACCTTGGATTTCCAAAAATATATATAGTCACCTGGTATCTGCCTTCCATAACAACTGAACTACAACTGCACCACACTACGTGCTACACACCCTCACTGAGTCAAAAGAGTAGTAGAAGGGAACAAAAGAAACGCGTTGTCAACTAGGAATTATGAGTACTTTAAAAATTTGGGGATAATAAAACACCCCATGTGACTAATGCAGAATTAAGGGCTTTTTCATTTTGTTTATAGTTAGAATGCATCTGCATAAAATAGAATAAATTAATGGTGTGTTTATTTCTGTTAATATCAAGATAATTGCTTGTATTATTTTTTTTAAAATGTCTATCAGGCTAATTTTATTTGCTCATCAACTTTGTTGTGATTGAGGAAATTGTTGTTTTATGTTGCTTAATTCTTTATAAAACGTTTTGTCTCAGGGAAACATTATTTCCACCCAACTAATCATGATTTTGGTAACTCCTATTTTATATCTCTGAGAACATTCACTTTTGTAAATGAAAAGGCTTAAACTTTTGCGTGTGTTTTTTAATGTGTAGTAGTAAAATTATGATATCAATTAAAACATTGAAGAAAGTGATTCTATTGCACATATATATATATGTGTGTGTGTGTGTGTGTCTGTCTGTCTATGTGTGTGTGTGCATTTGTGTTAAAATTGTATTTTTCTTTTTCAGGTTAGGAGGTTAATGTTTGGATGTAATGAAAGCCATATCCAATCTTTGACCAGTTACAACAGAGAAAACATTGCTAGTGAAGGAAAACTGGAGTGAAATGAAAGTTTTGAGTCAAATTAATATGTACAGAAACAAATTAACTTATTTTAAATCGTGTATTAGAATTAATTTGAAGCAAACCTTTTTGCCTGACTTATACAGAAAACACTTTTTTTTCTCAAAATTTAATGATATAGAAACAATAAAAAAGCTTCTTTCCTGGCACATACAAATTTTAACTGATCACTTTGCTTTTATCTGCTGTAATATTCATTTGATATTTTGAATTAAAGGACAAACGTATATTGGTAACATGGAACTATAATAAAAGCGAGGTATAACTGAGAGAATCCTTGTTAAACATCTTGAAACTGTATACATAGAATCATATATAAATATTCCACTCTTTCAAAAGATAATGACTTCAGAAAAACTGTCTTTTCCTTGTTTCAAATGTGAGTCTGTATTTGCATGGAAAAATGACTTGAACAAACATATGTCTTCACATAATGATGTTAAACAGTTTCACTGCGAGAAGTGTGACACCTCATTTTCTCGAAAAGACCACCTTCGAAAGCACATGATTTCACACACCGGGGAAAAATCACTCCATTGTGATATATGTGGCATGGCACTTTCTCGTACTTCCTCTCTCAAGAAACACAAGTTAACACACACAGGAGAGAAACCATTCCGTTGCGAGATTTGTGGATCAAATTTCTTACTGGAGGATTATCTCAAAAGACACATGACAGTACATACAGGTGAGAAACCATTTCACTGTGATGTATGTGATATGTCATTTTCTCATGCATCATCTCTTACAAAACACATAAGAACTCACACAGGAGAGAAGCCTTATCCTTGTGACATTTGTAGTGCAGCATTTGCACGTAAGACTGATCTTAAAAGGCACATGGCCACACACAGCAATATTAAACCTTTCAACTGCGAGATATGTGGTTTGGCATTTTCTAGAAAAGATCATCTGAAAACTCATGTGACTGCTCATATTGGCGAGAAACCATTTACATGTGAGATTTGTGATGCAGCCTTCTCCCAGTCCTCTTCGCTAAAGAAGCACCTCAAAATACACACAGAAGAGGAACAGTTTTCTTGCCTGATTTGCGGAGCAAAATTTTTTAAGAAAGTTGAGCTTAAAAAGCATAAACGAATGCATGCAAGCAGGAAGCCTTTCCAATGTGAGGTTTGCAGTGGGGCATTTTCCGAACCTTCAAAGCTTAAACGGCATGCAAGAATACATACAGGAGAAAGGCCTTTTGCTTGTGAGATCTGTGGTTCTGCATTTGCCTACAGTTCTAATCTCAAGGCACATATGACTATCCACACTGGTGAAAAACGTTTCCTTTGTGATATTTGTGGATCAAGATTCACTGAAAAATCAAGCCTCAAAGTACACATGAGAACACACACTGGGGAGAAACCTTTTTCTTGTGATATCTGTGATTCAACATTTTCTCAGTCATCATCTCTGAAAAATCACATCAAAACTCACACAGGAGAAAAACCATTTCATTGTGAGGTTTGTGGCATAGCCTTCTCAGAGTCATCAAAGCTAAAACGTCACATGAGAACACACACTGGAGAAAAACCTTATGGTTGTGAGCTTTGTGGATCAGCATTTGCACGAAAATCTAATCTTAAAACACATATGATAACTCATAGTGGGTAGAAATACTTGTGTTACAACTTCTTCTGAATCTTGATCCCTTGAGAGATTTATAATATTTTTTATTCAAGTCATCAGAAAAAGGAAACGTCCAAGTTCATTTTTGCTTTGTTACATTTGTATCATTTAGTAAGAGTAGCAAAAAATTTTAAAGATAAAAGGATTTTAATGTAGAAAGTTATGCATTTATGTAATTGGTGCTCAAATGTATATTAAACCCAAAATATATTTGTTTAACTATTGATTTATCTCACTTTTTGGTGATTACTTTCTGTCAATTTAAAGGAACTTTCAAAGCTTTTTTTTTTAATAATGTTCACCCGGTACAAAGACCAAAAGCCACTAGAGGTAAAGGTTTACAGACTACAAGCACAGTTTATGGGGATATGTGAGGAAGATAATGATTAACACTAGACTTGAACAGATTAAGATTGTTTTAATTAGGAAAGCATCCTCTTGGGAGTTGGTTTCACGAAGTAGTGGTTCGTGGGAAGAAACTGTTCAAGTGGAACTTACATCTCACTAAAGGAATATGAAGGGAGTGAGGATGATTCACAACAATGTGTGTGTCATGGCAGGTCTTAACTTTACTATATCTGTCACATAAAAGTTGTTACATTTATTTATATATATATATATATACACACACACACACACACACACACACACACACACACACACATATAATTGGCAAAGTTTAACTGTATCTGCAAATAAACAGTATATCAAAAGGACGCTTTTTCTTCTCTTGACACCACCATTACTGCATAGTCCCTTGGAAATTTTTGTTTTAAAATGCTATTTTTAGAATTTTAATAAAAGTGAAACATATGAAACTGGATTTATACATTTTCTTTCTTTCTCGGGAATTGACAAAATATATTAAGCACTATTCGTTTTATTAGATTGTTAATTTACAAGAATAATTTTATATTTACAAGTTTATAAAAATCTGTGAACCACCTACAAAAAAAAAATTTCAAACTGCTAAACTTATAGTTAAAAATAATAATTCACCTCCTAGGATAAAATTAAATAGAACAAATATTATTTACAAATTTAAATGTCCATTAAGGAATTGTGTTCCTGATCAACCAACATTCATAAACAATTATATAGGCCACACTACAACATGTTTGACATGAAGACTCACACTGTCTTTCTGACCGTAGCTCAATTAGATCTCATTTAAATACTCATGGAGACCTACTGGACCCTATTTGTAACATACTTGTTCATAATACAAATATAATAGCATCGTCTACATGGAAAAAAAGGCTAAAAATAATGGAAGCCTTATTAATAAAAACAACACTTAATAATATCAACTATGAACATGGACACAATATGTTGATCATGTTTTGAAAATGAAACGTTATATAAATACATACATACAATAATCTATTTTTAGTTAACAGTTAATATATTTCAATCTTGAAAATGGCTAAATGAATAGCCAGAAGCACTCGGAAAAAACAACATTTGGACAGTTTTATATCATTTATCTACAGAAAAGAAAAAATTATAAGATCACAGGAGAAATTATATAAAAAATTTAAAGCACCTTGTCTGTCATATTTACTGAAACTTGCATGAAAGAAGGATTGTTGCCTAAATACATAATACATATATACATATATATATATATATATATATATATATATATATATATATATATATATATATATTCTTTGTTTCATGAACACAAAAGAAACAATTATAGAGGAAACAACTTATAGAAAACAGTTGGTGAAAGTGCAATGTATTTTGCAGGCATCTGCATTATCTGTTCAGATTCAGTTCACTAAGTGAGCAGTTAAACAAGGTACAATACCTCCAGAAAAGCCATTCATTATATCTTTTCAGTTTCACATTTTCCACTGACTCGAAGTACAACAATTATATTGAAGCAATTGCAAAGTCTGCTGCTAGAAAAGTTGGTTCAGATGATTCTTTTTGCCAAAATTCAGTTTTCATGTCCTACATTTCCACTGCATTAAATATTGCTTCCACATCTGATCTGGTGCTCCTGCTATATATCTTGAGATTCTTGACAAAATCCAAAGAAGAATCTGCAGTGTTATTGGTCCGGACCTAGCATCTCAACTATATATTTCCAACAAACTTTGTCACTTTTTTCTTTCAATCTATAACATTAATTTCTTCTCTATTTTATGCCCACAATGTTACAAATAGATAAAAATAAGTGAAAGATTCCCAGCTGATCTGTTATAATTCTTGCCTTTTTCACCAAATAAATATACAGTCTCATGTTATACTGATGGAGTAATGTGTTTTCTCATAAGTAATTCTGGATGCTTTTCCTTAATTGCTGCCTAATTCCAACAACCTGTGTGGCTGTTTATTAGTTAATTTTTTCTTCTCTTAATCCTTAACTTTAATTTAATTTCCTCTATTTTACACAAAATTAAATTTCATAAAATATTGCCAGATAGTTCTTTGTTTGTTTTGTTTTTCAGCCAAATTTTTTTGTTTGTTTGTTTTTATTTAAATTTTTAAAATAGAATCTCAATTTTCTAGAACAAATTTTGGAGCAAAGTTATCTAATGCAGATAATGAGGTCAAACTCTATATTTATCTGAGAAATGTTAGCAACCTTGGACCTTCCTTCCTGCAAAAAAAAAAAGAGCAATTTACATTAAAATTATATTTTTATTGGCAAACTTTGACTTTCATGCCCAGAAAAAAAATGGAGTGTCAAAAGGATGGTTTTTCCCTTGATAGCACTATTATTTTCACTACCTTTACTCCCTAGCAATGTTTATTATTTTAAAAAAGCAATGATTAGAATTTTAATAAAACCTAAACATATGATGAAAGGGAATTTATGCATATTTTTTTTTTTGTTAACTATTATTAAATGTAATGACACCAGCAACTGCCCAGTGAATTGGTCTGGCAATTACAAGAAATTTAATGCTATGACCATAATTTAGTCTGGAGTAAAAGAGGTCCTGGAAAATTCCTAATGCATCTGTACTTGATATGTTTCTGCCATGAAAGTTTTGCAGTTAGCAACCCGTCATTTTTAATATACTCTGGTAACTGGCCTCTTTTAGTGCCAAATGTACCAGCACTGTTCTTGTTAACAGTTGTTTCACCTCTTAAAATACCTACTTCTTTGTTGACTTGAAATGATCTACACATTTTAGAAATTACTCTTGTTAGCATTGAATCCGATTGATCTCGCTATGGTAAAATTTATGAAGCAAAATATGTCTCATACTTCAAAGATATCATTGAGTTTATGTGAAGCTTTCAGGATTGTTTGCCTGATTGATATGTCCTTTATGGCTTATCAATGGCTCAGGTTATTTAAAGCCAGAAAATATTTTAAGATTTGTTTGAGATACAAGATACTAATTAGCCCATAGCTGGAAGGGAGAAGAGATGGATTCATACCTTTCCCAAGGTCATTTTGTATAAGTAAATATAATGAACCCAGCCAGAATTGAAACTTAGTTCTCCAATTTTCAATTCCAAGCTATTATCCATTACACCACCTGCATATAAAAGCTTACAGCACCTAGTATTCCCAAGCAATCACTCATCTAAGTACTGACTGTGCTTAACATTGCTCAACCTCAGTGATTGTACAAGAATCAGTGTTTTTTTCTCTTCCAACTTCTTGCTTTCCAGTAAACTTAAACCCTCAAAAATGTAAATGCAATGTCAGTTATCTTCTGTCTTCTTAATTCCTGTTCTTTTATTCTTCTCTCCCCTTAATAATGTTTTCTTTTTCTCATATTTTTTCACACTTAGTAACCCCCTTTATGTCTTAGTGGCTCTATTGCCTTGCTTGGGATAAAATGAAGAAAAATAAGACAGTAAACCAGGCTTTCAAGACAAATGTTAACGAGAAGCTTTAGTTGAATGCTGGAGAAGCTACAAAAATAATAGTGATTGGATAGATTTACTGGAAGAGGAAAGTTCAGATAAGTATCAGAGCTCTTGACTTCTCTACTGCCACAAACATACTCTCCATTTTCATGCATTTTTCTGTTGTACATTAAAATTTAGACAAAGATATTCCCTCACTGCCATGATTCCATATCCATTGGGTTCAAATCACCCCGGCTCAGTTTGTTTGGGACCAAAGTTCAGATCAAGCCTATTAGGGTTTTCAATTACATTTACTATGCAAGTCACATATTCTCTGTAATTGTGCCAAGTTTTTTCTTGTTTAGAAAAATAAATAAAAATTGGTTGCAGAATTTTCATTATAATTAGTATTTTTCCCTGTCTAGCCAATGTATTATGCAACACCACTTCTGTTTCACATGCTGTTAACCATTAGGTGCCCTGCACCCACATGTAATATGTATGTGACACTATTATTGGGAAACCTCCATAGAAGAGGATTGTGCATGATTTTTAAGTCTTAAGTGTTTCATGCTTTAGGACCAGTGATAAAGTCAGTGAAGTGGAGCCTTCAAAACAGTCACACGCTTGACCATAAGATAAAATAATAAATAAATGAAATCTTTTGGGATTAAATGATAACAAAATGAATGATAAAGATTTCCAGTTGTTGGTCTATATTAACGGTTACAGTTGGGATTGAGGTGAGTTCTGGACAAACATTGGTAGGGGACCAACTATCTCTTGAAGTGATGACAGGCTGCCCATTACTGGATAAAGCTGACCATCAAGATAGTTGCAATGTTGCCCATTAGAGTTGCCAGCCACATCATAATGTAGAGATGGACAGAGGGGTGATAGGAGACAGAAATATTGCTGGTTGAAGCGAAAAGCTGATCTATTAGTCTGAGATATCAGAAGTTGTCCCCAAGTGTCACATACCTTCTCATTCAGACTGTGTAAGAGAACCCCTGAAATAAACAATAAAATAGATTGGAATTAGTGTTTGAATTTTCATTTCTTGGCATTTATTTTCCATTTTTGTTTTCTTGTGGGTGTTTGACAGGCCTTTCCCAGTGAGGTACCCACAGTGAGAGGTTTATAGGTATTTATTAAACTTTACTTACTCTAACATTCAGTACTAGCAATGTAGCTTGTTAAATATTGAACTCTGACATGTGTCCAAATGTAAGGATTCTGGTAGCATTCTAACATTAAAATCTTAAAACAACTTTTCTTAACTCTTGTAAGAAATTTCCAAAGATCCCACAAGATTTAATAATAAAAAAAAAAAGAATATAGATATATATTGGGTTGGAACAAACATCCATGGTATTTTTAAAGTGAATTTGAAAGGTAATATTTACATATTTGTACTTAGATTTATTCAACCATATTTGTGACATTTTGTTCCACTAACTTTTTGCCATTTTTGAAGCAGCTTTATGATATCATTGTCCTAGTACTTGGCATCCTTCTGTGGGATCAACTGGTCTAAGCCATTTTTACAAGCTTCTATAGAATTTAAGTTCTTCACATTAAGAAAATTTTGTAGCAATTGAAAGGTCAAGTGAGTATGACAGGTGTAGCAAGACATCCCAGCCCAGCAGTATCATTTTCTTTCAGGTCTACAAAGAGATATGAAATCTGGTGTTATCCTGATGGAAGATATGATGTCTTTCTGATTGACAAGTTCTGAATGCTTTTCATCAAATGCTGCCTTTATTCAGTCTACTAAGAACAGTATTTGTATGAATTCAATGTAAGATTTTTCAAGAATCAGTGGCGTGCAGAGTTTTGATGCCCAGGGCCAACTCCTTGATTGTATGACCCTAAGATTCAAGTAGGGAGGCTAGTACTGAGTAATTAGAGTAATGAAGACATTTTAAATATGTAAAAACTGATGAAACATGAAATAAACACTTTATTTCAAATTTCAAAACCTGAAAATTTTATTTCACTCTTTGATTGGATGCCCTCCTGATTTGGATGCCTTTTTTCCATCACAGTCACTGCCCCCCACTTCTGCACACTACTGCTTGTAATACACAATGCCTTTCTAATCCTACAAGATACACAGCATTACCTTTAAAATTCCCAGTTGACACATGATTTATATAGAAAAAAAGCAAAATGTCACCTTTCAGAATATCTGTCATAAATTTCAGTCACGTGATATCATGTATTCAAATATCACCTATTGAAAAACACTGAACTTTATGTTCCAACCCAATAGATTATAGAGAATTGTATTCCCCATACATTGTTTAAACACTGTGCCTAAAGGGCCTATAGATGTACTAAACATGTTCTCTGAGAAGGTGTTGTAAATGTGTTAGCATTCAAGATAAGCATTCAAAAATATAATACTGGCTTTGGTGTTTGTCATTTGCCGTATAGTGTAGGGGTCCGGCGGGTTAATCCTAGGATAAAATCTCTGGACTAAGACTTCCTGCTGGCCAGTCCCGCTACATAGTAATGTTGGACTATGATGGAGTCCAAAGAAAGCAAAATAAAACGAACAAGACAGATATATATGTACAAAACAAATATATATTAATGACAAACAGATTGATACAAGAATTACAAATACATCATTTAAAACATGAATAAAACGTTAGTGTCTGTATGGAAAGTTGTTTGTGTGTGTGTTGAGTTGAAATGTCCGTACAGTTGTGAATTTTGTCTTTAGCGTGTTCCCAGAATATGGGAAACGCTGGTTGTGTATTAGAGTTCACATATTGGAGATGTTAAGAGAAAGTTGTTTTACCTCGCCCCACGTGCGAGGTTTCGGCCCGTGGCCGAAATCGAGGTAGTTGCTCACACGTGGGCGTAAGCAGGAAAAGGAGCTGTGGAAAGAGAAAGAGGCGAAAGGTCAGCCAGTATTTATACTCCTGGGAGAGAGAGACCCCTGTTGAAAGGGTTATGAAATGAAGAGGAGATAACCCGATAATGGTAGGTGTTCTTTTACAGAACTTGAATATATATTTCTATTTAAGCATTACAAATTGTTGATCATGTTAAGATGCCATGTTTATGTTATTTTTCAGGAGTGCTTTCAAACATATAGATAAAAAAGGGGCAAGTTGCAGTGGACCACATTAAACTATCAAGAATAAATTCTGTGTAAAAGTAGCATCACAGATAAAAAAAAAAATCCGAAAAATTGAATTGCATCAAAAACATTTTCTAACCAATCAGAAATAAAATACATTTTTTCTAACCAACCAGAAAAAAAATGAAATATTTCTATCCAGTCAGCAAGCTGTTCATCTCGATCCCCTCTTTGGTTTTAGCCTCTTGGAAATTAAGTTTCATTTCTTTTTTTTTCTTTTTTTGGCAATGGTTTTCCTATTGAGATTACACTTCATGTATTTAAACTGAATTACTTTAATATTTTTCATTTTTGCACTTTCTATTTTTTTACCAAAATGAATATTCAATTTTGCACTGTTAATCGGTTTTTGGGAAGACATTTCTTGCTGCTTATCAATATTTAATTTTGTCGTGCTTATAACAATTATGTGTTGCAGACAATTTACCTTCTGCTTCAACCATTTTGCTTTTCACAACTTGCTTATCTGCTGATTGCATTCACTTAACTTTTACATACACACACAAGAGTGTATATTTCATCATACATAAACATTTTTTACATTTTTACTCTTTGGTTTATATGTACAAATATTTGCAACTTTTGCAATTATGTACACAACAAAAGCAGTAACTTTAAACTGTTGAATGCTACTAACAACCTACATTGTTTATTAAAGAAAATTCTTTGACGTTGTTTTCTTCTTCAGCTTATCTTTTTTGATTTTCATACCTGTTTATTTCTTCCAGAATTTTTTTTCTATATCCTGAAGGGATATAGACAATCACAGCTTTCCACAGATTCCTTTTCTTTATTAAGATAGGAGTGGTTCCCTGCTATCAGGTATTTTTAAAATGAAAAAATACCCTTCCAAAAATTGTCTCTTACATTGAAAAGTATTTTATGAAGAATATTGAGGAATAATTAAGAGAAAAAACATAATTATCCAAATATTAAGTGATTCAATCGATTTAATAAAATACACTTTGAGAACAAAATGAAACTAGAAAAAGTGGTCTGTCTGATAGCAGCTGAAATAGTTCAAAATTTCTCACTGGCAGCAGCTGTTTGAACCTTGCTTAAAAACCAATTCAAAATGCTTATTTTCTTTGATTACACTTGACTGGCTATGCAATCTAATGAGATTGTATCACTATTTTTTAGTCAGTTAGGCTAATTTTGCTTATCCCATTTAGTCTTCTCTACTGTTTTACTTAGTAAAACAGCTAGAGTCAGTAGACTAAATGAGATAAGCCGCTAAGCGGAAGCTTAACTGACTAAAATAGGGATGCAATCTCATCACAATATTTTAACTAAAATTTAACAAGTACACTTCAGGCCTCTTTGAACAATCAGATCGACATATAATTGATTGAACTATCTTTCTTTACTAAGTATATGCCGTCGGTTAATTAATTCGGTTTTGAATATAATTGCTTACTGAAAAAGCGAATAACCAATAGATGAAGTTATCTTAATTTAAATTAGAGTTTTTTTTTCATTCTTCGCCACTAATTATCAGCACTGCGTGTGTTTATCAATTCCGTTTTTTTAGTCAACAGTTTTTGTTTTTATTATTATTATTTTAAGTTGTTGTCTTCCTCCAGGGCTGTGTGACCGTTAAACGATCCAAAACCATCGATTTTTTTTTTTTTTAGGTGTGTAGTGCAGACGACTGAGCATTTCATTTTCATTTGTGCCGTAATAAACAAGAAAATGAAAGAACAGCTGTGACAGATCAGGATTATTTTCAATTTCCCATTAACTTACTGAATAAATTTAACCTCGTTTTTAAATGGACAGTTTATTTTTACCAAGAGAATAGATGTCATATTTTTGGCTTCCTTTCAGTTTAAAATAACACGAAAAAGAAATTTCAAGATAGTCGGGACAGATATGGGTCATCACCGAAATTGTACTTTTTTTCTTCTCTCTATTTATGTACTTTTGGTTGAATTTTCGCGTAAATATTATGTAATGTTCGTATTTTAAATAGGAAAAAATTGACAGAAAACTTCAGTTTAATCAATAATCTTTCGTTTTGGCCGCTTCTTTAGTAATAGATCCTCGAAGGAAAATTTAACCTAGACATGCAAAACATCTGAAGGTAAGTGAACATAAGCATGGCACGGGACAACAGACTGCGCGCTAATTTATTTATTTAAAATTTCATCTTTTAATGTTTGTTTGTTTTTTTGTTTGTTTTGTTTTAAATGTCATTTAGTGAAATTAAGCAATTGTTTTTCACTTTCATCAAAATTATAATGGATTTAAAGAATTATTTGTGATTGTAAAAATGCAAACTTACTTCCTTTTTCAAGTCATCACTGGACAAAAAAAGAAAAACATTAAACATTATCTTCATATCGAGCATTTTAAATTCAAATTCAATTTTACTTCTGGCATTATTTTTTTTAAGTGCTAATAATTTTTTTCTATCTGGGTATTTTTTATTTTTAAAATTAAAGAACGACTACAAGGTATCGTGGTTCCATCCTAAATAATGGGTCATTTTTCTGTTAGTTACTTTTTAGTTTAGGTTTTAAAAAAAAGTAAAACAAAATCACCCGTCTTCCTCGAATGAATAAAAACTAATTTTTTAAAAAACATCATTTTCTCTTGTTCTCTTTGTTTTATCCGCCATAAATGATAAATTCATTTAAAAATTACACATGCATTTTAAATTTTTAAAAAAAATGCAAGATTTATTTGAGAAATTATTGATTTTTAAATTTCTCAGTTTGCAGCTTCTGGTCATAATTATTTATCGAAGTAAAAATTATGTAATTTTTTCAGTTTTATACTTTTATTTTAGAATATTTTTTTTTAATTTAAAAAAATAAATCTGAATTTATATATAATATACCTTTTTTTATATTTTTTCTTTTTTTCGGCGTTTTATTGCCACTTTGTACGTAAAACAAATTCCGTATGGTTATTTTTTAAATGATAATAAATAAAACATTTAAAATGTCTTTTTAAAAATTGATAATTAAAAAAAATAGTAACAGACGAATTTAAATGTGATAAATACTTTTTTCAAATTTTTTGTATTTGTAGAAAACTAATTTTTATTATTAACTCCTCTAGTGCTAATACCCTCTTGGGAAAGGTATGAATCCTCTTCTCCCTCCAGCTATGGTTAAATAGCAGGACAGACCGGATTCTGTAGCCTTGGATGGTAACTGGTCTACTGCAGAAAGAAATGGCAACCTACTGCAGGAAAAAATTTGCCTTGTCAGTCATGTATTGAAAGATACATGATCGCTTAAGCGTATATCACACATGGCACATACATAACTAACTGAATCCTACACTGGTAGTGTAACCAAGCACATGTTCTGTTCAGGCTTTTTTTATTTCTTGGTTATTATGTTGTCGAATAGAATAATTTGATTAAGGAGGAAATAATTTTAGCAAGTAACAAGTATTGTCCACTTGGTGAGAATTGACTCACTTCACCTTCAGTAAAAATAAGTTTGACTAACTCACAGACTTTTTGACTGTAGTGTACTTTTTCTGCAACGTTGAATAGTTCTAAATTCTTTATGAACTTTTTATCTTAAATTTAGAGTCCTAAACTGTTTAGAATTCCAAAAATCATACTTTATGGCACTACTTAAGTAGACTGGTTGACTTGTAAATAATAGGAAAAAAAATTTTTAAATAATTTTTATAGTACTCTTTTTTTTTACCTTCCTTAGGCCATGACATTTGTCAGAACGAAAAAATATTTTTACTTGTTATCGTTTTATCAATACAATGTCAAATCATCCCTGACTTTTTTATAGAATTATAGAAATTGCCCTGTTTGTTTATAAATGTCAAGTTTGAAACTGTGCTTAACTCACTGATGTCAGTGTATAAAAAACAGATTTTTTTTTTAATTCCAATAAGATTTCTTTTAAATTAAGAACAAATCGACATATACATTTTTATGTATGTTATTTTAAGAAAATATTGGGTAATTTGCAGTGTAATCTTTGCGCTCAGTTTCTATAAAAAAAATTGCCGAATAGTTACATTTAGGTGTAAATGTACATGCTTAATTCGAAAATAACAAAGGAATTTTGCTAAAATGTACCATTTAGGAGTTATCGACAATAAAAGTTCAGACTCATTCACATCGTGGCTACAGTACGGCAGCCATTACTGGCATTGTTTACCTTCATTTGCCTTGGAGTAGTCATTCATGGAAGCTTCACTTGTCTTGATTAATGTGCAAAATTTAAAAAGAGCGTGATTATTTACAAAATAAAAAAAATGATAGAAAGGAAATAATAATAACAAAAACAAATTTATCATTCAAAACATGATTATTAAGTACCTTAAAATAAGATTTCATTAGTATTACAATTTGTTTTATTATAAAAAAAAAACAACACTTGTCATTGCTATTCTAAATAACTTAAACAAATTTACCAAAATCTATAACTCTACCCCTAACACTAACCCTTGCGCAATAATTGAGACGAGTAAAATCAGTAAAAAGGCTGTTAACTAAGTAAGCTTCCACGAATGACTACTCCGAAGCGAATGTATGTAAACAATGCCAGAAATGGCGGATGCAAATAAGTCCAAAATTTTATTGTTGATAACTCCAAAATGGTAGATTTTAACAAAATTCCTTTGTTATTTTCAAATTAAGTATGTACACCTAAAGGCAACTATTCAGGAAATTTTTGTTAGAAACTGAGCACAGGGATTACACTACAAATTACCCAAAATATTTTAAACAAGCAACTGTGAATTTTTTTTTTTTTTTTTAAATATTTTTCGCCATTAAAGAACAAACAACTAAATTTTTAAGGTAGTTTCATATTATTAATTAAAGTACAAAGATTTGTATAAATTAACTAAAGTATAAAAGAAATATTCGAATATCAATGACATATTTCAATTTGGATTTATTTGTTGAGTAATGTTAATTTTTGTCTAAATTTAATAAAGATTATTTTTATGAAACAAATTGACTACAAATAAAAGTTATGGTTTTTTGGCCTAAATTTCCAAATATTTCTTAAAAAATTCAATGTTAAGGAAAAAAATAGTAAAAATATGGTTCAATTTTTAAAATGAATAACAGTTAATGGGAATAGTGTACTTTATTGTTATTTTCAACACATTGTCATTTGTTGTTAAAAATTTGCATAGATTAAAAAAAAATTTTCAATGTCTCTTATCGTTTGTCTTTCTTTGTGGCAGAAACTAGGTACATTATGATTCACTTTAGTGATGTAGCATATGTTTGTAGGCAATTTTCTTTATGTGCTTTGAAAAAATCTCTTTGGTCAGAGAGAGGGTCACTTTTCAATGTGAGTATAGTGTTAAACTGGACATTTACTTTGTGTCCATTTTATGTAAATAAAATATCTGCTATAATAAACATGGACAAAAAGTAAGGCCCCAGTTTAAACATATATTGTTAATCAAGCCCCCATGTTGATGCCATTTCACTCATTCCCAGTTTCAAAGGTAATTTTTCTTTAAAAATGCAAAATTTCCAGAAGAAATAAAGGCTATTTTGTGTCTCTTATCCACAAAATGAAGACAAAATTCCTTTTATAGATGTTTTATTACAAGCTGTTCAGTAGCGGATCTACTATGAAATGAATGACGCTTAAGCTTCAGGGCCCCTATTCCCGGAGGGGCTCCGGAAGCAACTGTTTCTAATGAGTGTATTTTTCAACAAAATCAATGTTTTTTTTAATGTTTGTTTTTAAAACATGTTCATTTTAGTGATAGAATCATAAGCCAATAGATTGAAGTAGCTAATTTTGTCCGTAAAATATACTCTAATACTCATTTCATATAGCCTCAAACTTTCCCTGTAATTGGTCAAATTTCAAAATTTTCTTTCGGGCTTGCAGCATTTGAACCCACGGGTGTATAGATTCATTGAGTTTGCAAAAATCTGTTCATAAACTACATTTTGGTAGTTGGATCCTCAAATTTATTGTTGCTGGTTGTAAAGGCCCCCCCCATATCTGTTCAAGGCCTCCAAAATGTAGGTCTGCTGCTGAAGCTGATACATGCACAGTCTTCCAACATTATAGAACTAAACAATGAAACAGACATAGGTAGAAGAACATGCAAATATACAATAAATTAAAAATATAATACAAATATATACTGACTACTTTTGCCTACTTGGAGGCTGAGAAGGTGGTTAATGTCCCTTGAATTCTTAATTAGAAGAGAGAGTCCCAATCCTCCTAAGCTGATGCAAGTGAGACTGATACCTTATGGGAATTCAGTTGACGTCTATGGACAGTGGTTACTGTGAAGAGCAGATAACTCTATGTCTGCAACTACAGCCATATTTGGATAAAACAAATTAATTGTAATTTGTAACGTGGGAAATTCAAACCAAACCCTTTGTTCAATCCACTTTACTGTTAATGTGAGTTAATTTTATTTGTCTCTGCCACTGAACCAGAGCATACCTAGGGATTAAACTAACAGCTATGCAAATCTATTCACTTAAAGTTTTATCCATGAAACCATGTGTTCCAGTGGGAAATTCAATACTATGGTGCCTTAAACTCAATGTTCCCTGTTAGCCTCATCAACTGGCTAAGAATATATGACTTATCCAATACCTGTCATGCCACTTAGGCTTGGTGCTTCTTTCTTTTTTTATTTCCTCTTGTTGTATTATGTTGTTCTATGACATATGATCGGTAGTCAACTTCCATCTATCTCTTAGTTTACCATACACTTTATATCTCTTCTACTTATGCAAATAGGTACAATCCTCTCTAAACCAAAGAGGTTTAATGCCTTTGGTTGTTCTTGAACTTCTGCAACCTCTTTCCTCCTCTCCCCCTTGAGGTTTATGTCCTGTTCTTTTTAATGGCGATCTTAGTTTCATTTTATCTTCTTTTGTGTCCAAGTCACTCCTGCTATCATCCATATGCTAGTCTTTTATCGTATTATCTTGATCTGAAATTTCATCCTTTCTTCTCTGTCAAGGTCTTCATCCATTACAACATCTTTCTCTTCAATTCTGGGTCTTAATTGGTCAGAATGAGCCATTAGACTTTTTCCTTTCTTTGATATAATGGCCGTGTTATGCATGGCAAAATTAGCTTCCTCAGTATTTGCTACTTTGTATTTCTTACATCACACATCTTAAAGAAGCACTGCCTATGCAAAGCTTTAATAATGCCTTCACTAGACCTAGCATAGACATGGACGCTACTTAGGAACTTTTTAAGAGGAAGAATGTGCATATAACATAATACTCATTAGTGTTGAAAGTGGAATTCGTAAGCTGCATTCAAATTCCTGCCTAGTTTGTTGTGTTCACTTTTGTACTAAGGTTTTAGAAAAGGTATGAAATCATTTCTTTCAGCTATGGGCTAAAAGCAAGGCAGACTGGGTTCTCTGGCCTTGGGTGGCAGCCACTCCACTGTCTTTTCCAAAATATCATGGCAGAAACAAACAAATTGTGTGTTAAGCTATGGTCACCTATGTTCTGAAAGGACATGAAGTCTTTAAAAAAATGAAGAAGAAAGAATATTAGACCTCAGATTCCAAAAGATTCCACCATTCTAATCATGCTGCAAAAGTAGTTTTGGAAGTAATACACAGGCATAGAAGCATTTTCATGACTTATTTGCTCACTCAATATATGAGGTATTCAGTCTACTGTACACTATGACGTAAAGTCTAAAAATAAAAAATGTAAATTTTGAGGTCATAAGTCTTTTTTCTTTTTTCATAGTATAAGGTGTTTTTGTGTTTCAGTTATCTGATTTCATTAAAGGTTTGGTTAACCCCAAAAGTTCATTTAATTTTTACCTTTTGACATTAAGAATTATTTTTTCTTTTTTTTTTTTTTTTTTTAACTACATTCAAAAAAGATTTCTTTTTATTGTATTGCAGTAGCTTTTGTGTCAATATTGCTTTTTAAGTGACAAAATTTATCTATTTTTGTTTAAGCAATATTTTTTTGTTTATTATACTTTATCATTTTAATGAAAGTAAAAATATGACTCAGAAGATTTTAGCAGTTTATGGAGAAGTTACTATGAAGGTACAAAAATATCAAAAGTTATTTGCAGAGTTTTGTGATAGAGGTTTCTTGTTGAATGATGTTCTACAATAAGGGAGATCAGTTGAGGTTAATAGTTACTTTCAAGTTATGTCTTGAATTGATTATTGACATTATATGATGCAGGAAATAGTCAACATCCTCAAAATATCCAAATCAAACATTGGAAATCATTTGTAACAGCTTGGTTAATATTAGTCACTCTGAAAAAAAAGAAATTGCATTTAAATATTTTAATTCTGAAACAACTGTAACAGGTAATAGAAAGTGGATATTTTACAACATGGAATACAAGTGAACATGGGACAAATGAAATGAACTACAATTCACTCCAAAAAATAATGTGTATATGGTGAGAGTGGAAAAGAGTCATTTACTATGAGTTTTTTGGGGTTTTTTTTAGAATTAAATGTTTGATTTGAAAAGGGTTTTCTCTTGATTAGACTGGTTGATGAAACATATCCAGAATTAGTTAACAGAAAGGAGAGGCTAATATTATATGACGATAAAACTAGACTGAATTTCTTTTTGTTCACTTACCCTCTTATTCACCAGACATTGCTTCAGTTGATTCATTCATTCATTTTCTACAGCTTATCAGGTTATTTAAAGCCAGAAAATATTTCTAGATTTTGAGAATCTCTCTCTTTTTGAGATAATAATAGGTTAGTGATACTAGTCTTACTAATTAACCCATAGCTGAAAGAGAAGAGGTAAATTCCTACCTTTCCCAAGGGTATTTGTGCATAAGTGAATATAATGAATGCAACAAGAATTGGAACTTGGCTCTCCAATGAATAATTCCAAGCCTTTATCTATTACACCATCTGCACATCCAAGTTTACATCACTTGGTATTCTCAAGTAGTCACCCATCTAGGTACTGATTATGCTCGAAATTATTTTACTTTGGTGATAGTATGAGATCCAGTGTTTGAACATGATGTGGCCATAAGCCCCAGATATTACATTTTCAGATTATCATACTTCCAGTATGTACAGAATTCTTTGAACATCTGCCAAAGCTGTAGAGAAGTCTTTTATTAAGGAAGATAAAAATGCCCTAGAATTATGAAGTTTCTTAAAAAAATGGCAGATGATTGTGAAACAAAATGGTAACTATGTTGTCCGATAAAGTCAATGCTGAAAATAAAAAAATATTTTATTTTTACTTAAAAAACAAATTACCGAATACATGAAACTGTTCTTATTAGTTTAAAAATTAGTAAGTACAAAACCACATAGATTTGCTAGTCTGAATGTCTGTTTTAAGATACTTTTTGATTTTGTTTGACTATAAGAATGTGTTCCTCAATACAAACAAAAGCCATAATCTACTTTTTGATGTATTACAATAAAGAATTAGGGAATTCTGAAAAGTTTTGGGCCCAACCAAGAAGGTATTTTCCCCCTAAATTCTGATGCTTGGTCATATTCTGGAGGTGTGTCATGCCAAGAACTTTTCAGCAACTCCTTGTATAATCAGACAGCCAATTATAAAGTTAATTGTTGCTTTCTAACAAATAAATGAAAATTGACTTCTTTGTATTCCAGGAGTTCATTCACATTCATTTTTTTAAGGCTTTGTATTCATTAATTTTTTTTTTAATTTTATTTTTCATTGACTAATACTTGCTTTCATTGATATCAGTACAGATGTTTTCTGTCTGCATTGATGTAGTGTCAAATTAATTTTACTTAAAGGGTCTGGTGATTTTGTTGTCTGATTTCAGAAAGTAGAACAATTTTAAAAATTATCAATGAGCAGAGAGGAAAAAAATTGCATAGTGAAACATAAAAATTTAAAAAGTATTGTATTTTCTGCTATATAATGTATACTGTCCCACCAAAAAAAAACAAACAAAATCACCCTGCATCTTATACCCCAATAAGAGGGTTACCAGTACTAGAATAGCATTCAAATAACTCTGTTTAACACTCTAATATCCTGAAAGCTCCAGGATTATACAGGATTATAAATTATTAAATTATAAATATGAATAAAACCACAACAAAACACGATTACACAATTTCCTAAATATTCTTTGCCAAAACATAAGTGCATTTTTTACACAGGGAAATATAGTTGTATATAATTTTTTAAAAAATAAGTCCTTTTTAATATTATTGGAATATAATCTGGCAATTTAACTTTGTGTCAGCATTTAAGAAAAAAATTACATGACTAAAAGTAATTTTATTGCTGTCCTTTGATAAACAGTCAACATTTTTCTTGATTCAGTGTGTATGGTAGTGTTGATTAACTGTGAGAAACACCAATACTTTTTACATTTCCTCTGTGAAGGAAATCCCATTATAATGAACATCAATACTATACTTGAAACTTTTCTGGAATTCATAGAGGATGAAATAATCTCAGCCAATTGCATGGAAAATGGAATTCAAAGAAATTGAGGTTCAAAATTTATTACATGTTGATAAATTTCTCAATGTGTGCAGATAGAATGGATATTGACACAAAAAGTGGAATCGGTGAGCCAAGTTCAAATTCCTCCCTAGTTTACTCTTGCACAAATGTCCATTGAGAAAGGACATAACTTCTTCACCCTCCCCACACACACTCCTCCACTAATAAATTAAAGAATAAAATAGTAGGGTAGACTATGCTATCTAACCATGGCTGCTAGCTAGTGTAAGAAGGCTACTCTGAATTCAAAACCACTTTATTATTTTTCACCAGAAATTCATGATATTTCACAGATAATAAAAGGAAACTCTGGAGTTCTGCGATTGCCAATGCCCTGAAAGGATATGGCATTAAAAAAACTCTTAACTTGTGAAGACCTTAAGGGGATAACAGAATCGCAAATGTGCCACTCAGATAACACTGGAAAGACTCCTTTATAGCTGATCTTAACAGAAAATGTCTTATCTAAAAGTCCCAGTGAAATAATTTGTATTTTAATGGTAATATTAACTGTTTTCTTACAAGGAAATATTTAGCATTCACTGACCAAATAGTACTGCTTTCAGTTGAAATTGCTAAAATCTTTCTCTTTAACTATTTTCCGGGAAAATTGGTTTCTCTAGTCCAGTAGCTGTTATCACTCTTTTTAATCTTAATGGGGGCTTCCTTTCTAACCTTTTATTTGAAATTGTGTGGCATGTTAAAAACCTTGTTATTATTTTCTCTCCAAGTTACATGTGATATCCATTTTAGTTGTTGCTGTTGACAGTCCTCAAGTGTTGTGGTTTCTGTTATTTAGTATGGTTCTTTGTGATAAAGTAGCACCAGTCTACAAGGTTCACAAAAGGATAGTCTTTGCCAAAACCTACAAGATTCTCTTGCTCAAAGCATTTTAAACCATTGATCATAAAAGGCAGTTGTATACTGTTGACAGTTTAGAAATTTCTGAATGGGTTTGGCACCATGCATGACATATGAAAGTCTCAATTTGACAAGGCTATTCAAGAACATGACTCTTGTTTTCAGCTTAATATTTTGGTTTTATAGCAATTTGCAGTGTTAGGTGAATGCATCTTATTGCATGTCCTTTTCTACAGAGGATTTCATTCTATATAAATAGGCCTAACATTTTTTTTTATACTGGTCATGTTCCTGCAGGAACTTAGGCAATCATGGCTCACTATTGATTCCTTTTCTTTATTATCAGTAAATTGCCATGACTTCTTTGGAAAGATAATGGTATAGTTTCTCACTGCCTTCACCATGATTTGGAATTCAGCATTTTTCTTCTTTTAGACTGTCTGCCAGGCGAGGCTAATGATCCCAGTCTATGCTGCTATTTAACTCATATCTGGGAGGAAAACAGATAAATTCAAGCATTTCTCAGAAGCATTAATGCGAAAAGGAATGCATCTGTCAAGAATGGAATTTAAACTCAGCTCACTGCTTTCACTTTCTGTGCTAATATCTGTTACACCACCTACACAGTCTATACTTTAAATAACTAAGTTTCTTTCAATAATTTAAAAAAATATCTACATAAAAATTGTTTCATCTTCCTTGAATTATAACATTTCTGATAGTAAAATAAAACAGAACATTAATTTCATTAATCAAGGTATTGGTGTATTCATTAACTTCATTGTTATAGTTTAGAGAGTACAGAAAATTATATATCTCTTTTTTATTTTATAATTTTTCCATTTTCAGATTCTCATCTTCTGATGTAAGACTATGATGAATGGAACTTTGAGCTGTTCTTTCTGGAGCTTTTATTGAAATTACAGATTATTCAGTGATTAATTTTGTATTGATAATTACTTACAACTTGCTGAACAGATGCCTATTATTCTTGGGACATATCAGTTTAAGCTCAATTATGCTATACAGTTTAAAGAATGCCCAACATGGTATTATTTTTTTTCTGTGCACGGTTTTCATGCGCACATGTATACAATTCTATCAAAATGATTAACTTAGTAGAAAGCATTCATATTTGAAATTTTTGTCAATTAAATCTTTCTGAAAGATTTCTTTGTTTTAAAAAAAATCTATCATGACTGAAGTAGACCTGAAAAATAACAAAAGCAAGAAAATATTTTCCTGTGATATTTGTGGATCGCTGCTTCCAGGTTTAGCATTGCTCAGGACTCATTTGAGAACAATTCACTTAGTAGAGATAAAACCATATGAATGCAATCTTTGTCAATCAGCTTTTGATCAGAACTCAAAACTAAAGCGACATATGATAACACACACGGGTGAAAAGCCTTTCCAATGTGAAATATGTGCAAAGGCCTTTTCTCGGTTATCACTTGTGAAGAGGCACATGGTAACACATACTGGAGAAAAACCATTCCCTTGTGAGATTTGTGGGTCAGCATTTGCATGTCATGCTCATCTCAAGAGACATATGAAAATACACACAGGAGAAAGACCCTTTTGGTGTGATGTGTGTGGCTCTAGGTTTTCTGAACATTCAAGTCTCAAGAATCATATGACAACGCACACAGGTGAGAAAGCATTCCACTGTGACATTTGTAGAAAAGCATTTTCCTTATCTGCCACTCTTGAGAGGCACATTAAAACACATACAGGGGAGAAACCATTTCCCTGTGATATTTGTGGATCAGCATTTGCCCAAAAGTCTTCTCTTAAATTACATATGATAACGCACACAGGTGAAAAGCAATTTCAATGTGATATATGTGAACTGGCATTTGCCAGTAGGTCTCAACTTAAAAACCACATTAGAACACATACAGGAGAGAAACCATTCATGTGTAAAGAATGCAAGAAGACATTTTCTACAACAGCAAATCTCCGAAGTCATATGAAAACACATTCAGGAGAGAAACCCTTCAAGTGTGAAAATTGTGGTGATGTATTTGCTTATAAGTCTAATCTTAACAGGCATATGCTGAGACATAACATGCCAAAAGACTTTAGTTGTGACATTTGTGGAGACAAGTTTTCTGAGAACTCAGCTTTGAAGTCCCATTGTGAAATACATACAGGTGAGGGAATGTTTCACTGTGGAGTTTGTGGATCATCATTTTTACAATTAGCAAATCTTAAGAACCATATGAGAACACATATGAGCGAAAAGTCCTTCAAATGTGATATCTGTGGAGCAGCCTTTACTGAGAAGTACAGTGTCAAGAGACATATGATTACACATACAGGAGTAAAGCCATTCAAGTGTGAGATATGTGCAAAGGGATTTTCTCGAGCATCAATTGTCAGAGACCACATGAAAAAACACATGAAGGAAAGAAATCCTCCTGGTGCGTTTGTAGAGAATGCAGACAAATCTGTTGTCTCATAATGAGTTTTTTTTATATCATCTAAGAACGCAATATTTGAAATCATTTTCTTGTAAAGTTCTGGCTCAAAATTAACTTCTTGCTAACATAGTACATGCTCATCTCTTAGAGATCTTTTTTAAAACCAGGTTCAATAAGTTAATTTGTCAGTCTACTTCATCTTCCTTTTCATGAAAAAACTTTTCCTGATCTAGCTGTGATACTGTAAATGTTGGGGCCATGGAACAAATGGAAATTGACAACTTTTAATATATTCTGCAATATGTTACAGTCTGATCTCTTTAATCTGGTACCCTAGGGACCAGGCCAGATAATAGAAATCACTCCTAAAAATCCTATATAAATATAGTTTTGCCAGTTCATTCTACATATATATTGCTGTGTTATCAATAACACAAGCTTAACCCCTTCTCTGGTGTAGACATGTATATACATTTTTACTGAAAGGGTCGTTTCAGACACAGACAAATAAGCACATCTAATACATTCAAAAACCAGTTACAGATACATTTATACATCAATCTTGATACATTTTATCCTCTTCTGAGCTTGAAACGAGTCCAACTGTCAACTCATACATCTGGTAGAGGAGTTAGCCACCACTTGGGTACTTCAAGATGCCTCAGTTTCTTAGTTACTATATTAAAAACAAATAAAAAATTTGTCTGAAAATTAAATGTTTTTCCCAAAATAATTTTCAGGGAAGGGGTTAAAACAAGAAATAAAGTAATGATTAATGCTTCCAAACAAGGTTTTTATTATTGTTTTATGCAATACAAAGGCTAAAATAAAAAATCCTAAAACCAAAAAATAATATGTACTTACTGTCCTGAAAGTTGTAAACAATGTGTGTCACTGCCCTTATAGATGTTCAATAAACTAATGGTGGTTGATTCAAAAGATTGCAGACCCATGGGAGTAGTTGGATCATGGAGTGCCAGATTAAAGATGTTGGACTGTATAGGCAAAATACATGTCTTTTGCATTTGGTCACATGATGTGATTAAGAGAAGAAACTTTTTTTTTTTATCATTTTACACCATAAAGCAACTGTGATGCAAGGGGTTACAGAGAGTGAAATAAACTGAGAAAACATTGTGGAGAAAGAGGACAATAAAAGACCAGGCTTCAAGATGCCAACATTGCATTTAAATCTTTGAAGTTTACAAGAAAGAAAAAAATAGGCGAGAGTTCTACAAGTGAGAAGTGCAAAGAATGAAACTATTAACATAGAGCTTACATTTACATCTAGCAACTTCAACAGTAAAATGACGAGACCAAGCTGCTTAGCTTAAATTCATTGCATGATTACATGTTTCCAGATGCTGATGTAGATTTAGTCAGGGAATGCATATATAATGCAACCAGTAAGCATTCATCCCAGCATTTGCTCTTTGGGCCTTCTCTGTCTTTTGAATGCCCAGTACTGTTGGAAATGGTCAGATAATTTTAAAAAAAGGAACCTTTTTTTTTTTTTTTTTTTTCTTCCCCCTTTTTCAATCTTTCTCTTTCCATCCAATGTTTGAATAAAGTGAGGACCATCAATCAGCAAATAGTGAGTTGTTTTTCTTTTACTACCACAATATCAGAAGATAACTGGGCTGTTGGACATTTAGTACTGTGACAAATTTTTACATGAATTGACCAACGGTTAATACATCTCAGGAAAAGACTGTTAAAAATAACCAACTAAGGCATGTCAAAAGATGCTTCTTTCTTTAACATCACTATTACTGCATACTCTTTTGACACCTTTCATAGTGTTTATTGTTTTAAAAATGATGATTAGAATTTTAATAAAACACAAACATATGAAAGTGGCTTTATACATTTTCTTTGTTCTTGAGAATTGACAACAAAGATATTAAACACTATTTACTTATTATAGTGTTTATTTACAAGAATAATTTTATATTTACAAGATTATATAAATATGTAAACCAACCACAAGTAAATATTTATTATTTACCATTTTATGAAGATTTATTATTTACCATTTTATAAAGAAATAAATAAAAAAGTAATTGTTTTATACATAAATTTATAAAAATTTCTGTGAACAAGAAAATTTAATTAAACACATAACAATGAGTAACTGTATTCATAAACTTTGGAAAAATGCATTTTCCAGTTATTTCTTTCATTTGCTCTCAGCGTGAAAATTAAATCAAAAAGTTATCTGAGATATAAAATAATTTGAGAAGAAAATGTATAATGTTCAGAAAAACCATGTTTATTTAAATTTTCTTGTTCTATAGTTTATAGATATTTTTAGGAATAGATAAATTGTTTTCATTAGTTATTTATGAAATGATAAATATCCCCTTGTACTTTGTTCACATATTTTTATAATCTTGTAAATAAAAATTGCCAAGAGAGTCAAAGGCATATACAGTAATATACAGTCAAGGAAATAACTTCTTTTAACACAGTTTTTTTTTCTTTGTTGGATTAATATTCTTTTAATGTCTACTATTTCTATCTGGACAAGTTGAAAAAATAAAACCAGTTTTTGGCATTATGTTCCAATTTAAAATTTTAAATTTGTCTCTTTATTTTTGAACCAATCCATCTGTATACCTTCTTGTTTAGATATATTTTGAGTATTATCAATGGGGTGGGCATCAATTTCCCAACCACAGAATACATGGCCTCTCTTTGGGACAGGTTATTAGCCAGGGTTCCATGAACCCACAAAGCTAAATTAAATTGGTTTGGTATTTTTGAGAAATAGGAACTGTGAAAGGGAAAGGTGGAACAGAAGAACATGTAGAGGCAAGATTTCATATGTTTTCCAGCCATTCATGTTAGTAAGTACATCTTTTAAAAAAAACATAAACTTATGCATAATTTTAAAAAAGAATTGTCATCTGTCAAAATGCAAGGCAAAAACATGTCCCACATAGGTTAATATAGGACACATCCTTCAGCATCAAAATCAACTTTTTGTCTCTTTCGTGGAGAGGAACTAGAACAATCCTCACTGACCTTAAAATTGATTTGACTGATTGTTGGCACTTGGTGAGTACTAGCTCAACATTGCTACTGCAAAACTATGGAAGGGATGAGGGACAAATTCATTAAATTTTGATGAAAAGGTTTCCTCATGGGCTGCAGAAAAATGGTCCATGGGCTGCATGCAACCCACAAGTCATGTGTTTCAGCTCTTAGAGGATAAAAATATTGGCTAAATGTATCTAATAACCCAATTGTCATGAGTTCAATCCCTGAGTCCAGTAATGTTTCAGTGGAAAAAATGCAAAAATACCATCACTGGGATGAATAGACTCTCATACAAGATGTCCTTTGGCATGCTCCTTGGAATAAGAAAAATCTATCCTCAGTGACTGAATAAAAAAATTGCAATTTTCAGATTACTAAATATGACAGACACAGGAAAGATAACTGAAGAGCAAAATATGACTAACAACCAAGATGAGGATACTAGGCTGAATAGATTAGTGTATTATTAATTCATTATAGTTTTCTTTCTCTTTACTTGTAATTTTAATTATACGGTCATAAAGATGATTGTCTTCCAATAATTTCGCTTGTAACAGAGAACAGTACATATACTGTGAATATATATATATAAATATATATATATATATATATATATATATTCAGTATCTTTCACTGGTTCTTTAACCCCAACTATTAGCAAGGGCAGCTGCTATGAAGCAAATAATGAGGAAGTCTGGTCATCACTTTCCTAACTTTTAAACTAGTTAGTCACAATCACTGGCCCAATTATACAAATATTTTCCCAAACTTTGTATTTATACTATTACTTGTACTACAGACACCATAATACTGCTGATTCTCTATGAAATCCTAATTAGACCCAAATGTACAATTTGTGCACTGGGGGATAAAAATAACAGTAACTAAAATTCCCCCGTGTATATTATCAATGAAAAACAGTTGTTTAAAAAAAAAAGAAAACTGTATCTGTATTAAACCTTCCCCCTCACCACCAATAGTTCTAAATGTGGTGGAAATAATAGTTAATTAGCTGAAGAAATACAGGATGAATAATTAATAAATAATGCATTCTAACAAACACTCGCACATCTACACACATGCCTAAACAATAATATGAACATTCAAAATGGAAAAGCATCCTATACCTAACAGAGAACTGTAATTTCTGTCATCTAAATGGTGAGGGAACAAGAAATGAAGTTAAAATATAAAGCAGGCAGAAATACACAGGCCAATGAGAATACATACACAAGCTTAGTTAATGAATGACATGCTGAAAGAAAACTCTTATTCTAACCTAGTCAGAACAAGATACTACTGAACAGTCAACTTGTAAATCATTCTTGAGTTTGATTACTACTGATATACTATTGTAGCTTTGTGTCAATCTATACTAAGTAATGTCTAGATGGTCATCAGCTTATAAATTAGAAGTTAATGTGCAGTTATTGTAATGTTAATACTGAGTTTGTTCCTCTTTGATTGTTCCACAAATGTAGCTATCTGCCACAATTGACTTTGTTCAATTAATGTGGACACCTGTAGAGTGAAGGATGATAAGCTAATTCTGAAATCCACTGCCAGACTGTTCTGAAGAAGCCAACTCAAGCTGACTCCAACCCCAACAGCACTCTACTCAAAACTCTTACAGGAAGGGAAAAGATAGATTCATACCTTTCCCAAGGGCAGAATTAAGAAATAGACACAACTGCCTTGGCCAGAATTTGAACTTGTATCTACTGATACTGAAGTCAATTCCATTACTGGATTTCAGTGTGACTACTAAAAATATAATTCATTTGAAGCCTGATTCAGTAAATATCTCTCAAAATGATTTTGTTTTTATTTATAAATGTCACATATATAACTGTTTACCTCACTGGTGACTATGTACTATATGAATATAAAAAAAGGACAACATCAGTTGTATGCAGTTATCAGTAACATAAGCAGATTCAAACTTGACATTTTTAAATAAAAACTAAATACGGATAATTCTGTGAAGTGAGGGATCAGTTTGATGCTGATTATGAACAAGATTTCTACCTTCTAAAATGATTAAAAATAATCCATATTTTTTATTCTGACATTTTGTCCCAAGCAAAGCAATAACGTCACTAACACACCAGGGTTTAGTGAGAGTAAAGGAAGGTGGGGAAACATTAGTGAGGAAAAGGGCAATAAAATAACAGGATTCAAAATGACAAAGGATAGTGACTGGTGTATTTAAATAAGTAACAGGAAAGCAAAAAGTCGGAAAGGAATTCTACAATTGAGAAGTGTGAGCAAAGAAACTATTAGAATAGAACTTTCACTAGTAAAACAGTGAGACCAAATTGCCAATATTACAAGTTTTTTTTGGTGGGGGGTTAAAAGTTCAATATTAATTATAGGTTCCTAAAAAATTTTTATATAGTTTTTTTTTAAAAATCCAATTTTAATTCCAGGTTTTAAAAAAATCCAGTATTAATTATAACCTATAAATGCACATCATCTCCAAAATGGAATGGTGAGCATTAATTGATTAAGCTGTGGATAAATTCATGAGAATACAACTAATGTAAAAGGAATTTTCTCTGTTGTATGCAAGCAGACATAACATGGTCTTTGAGTTGTTCTTCCAGCTTTATTTGCAGGCACATACCCCAGAAAATAATATAACCTCATTAATCCTAGTTAAGAGTAACCTTATTTAGTCATGAATGGTTAATGGCCATATCATTGAAAACTTTTAACTCGTCAATTACATTGAAACATCAATTGATTATGCTTGCTGTTTAAGGGTTAATGTTATATAAAGAAAAAAAATCTATACAGGGTGCCAAGGGATTGAACTCACAATTACTATTCTACCAAATGTACAAACCAATGCTTTAAACCACGAGTGCTTTTATAACTGAGCAATACTAAAAAGAATATATCCTTAGATTAATGTATTGATTCATGAATTTGGTGACATAGTAATTGTGAGTTCAATCTCTGGACCAGTTAGTACAGACTTAGATTCAGTGATTATTCTATAATGGCATGGAGTAGATTTACATAGAATGAATTTGGTTTGTTTCATGTTTTGGTCATTTACATCCATCTGAGGAATCTATGTATCCCAACAATGATGAGTTATTCCAACAAGATAATGTCTTGTTATCAAGCCCAAGTTACCCAGTAATGGTATGGGAATCATTCTGGAGAAAGTCTGACTGGTAGTCATTTACCCAACTTGAGTTTGACTGAACATTTATGGAACATTGTAGAGAGGACTGCAAGATCTTGGAATGACAAATATCTGAGAACACTTTATAGAGATGTTATGACTCAAACACTTCTGCAAAAGTCCTTCAACCGCTTGTGGAATTAATGCCACATTAAGATACTGCACTTAACAGAGCTGAAGTAAGTCCCATATGGTACCCAGTACTATTTCCATAAGTTTTGGCAAATCAGTATATATTTAAGCCATAGTATTTAAATAAGAAAATAGTAAGAGCAATTTAAAATAAAAAATATATCCTGGCTTGATTCCTGTTTATAGATTGAAATGAGTTGCTGAGGTTATTTTTTTTTTTAGATTTTATATAAGCTGTATTTCATATTGAGCACTTTAACTGTATATTTTGGAAAGAAGTTAGTATTTACTAACTACAAGTTTATTTAAATTAATATATATATATATAATTTCACCCCAGGTAAGCCATTAAAGCCACTATGATGCAAGAGGTTGCTGAGAGTGAAAGAATTTGAGAAAATTCATTAAGGAAAGAAGACAATAAAAGAACATGATTCACAGAATCAGAAGAGTGTTCCACAAGCAAGAAGTGCAAGAATAGCAACTCTTAGCATAGGACTAATGGTTATATCTAGCCATTTCAACTATAAAATGAAGAGACTAGCTTCCAATCTAAATTTGTACAGTCGAGGTACCAAAGAGGAAAGCTTATGAGAACAATTAACATGAAAATATTTATAGAAAAGAAACAGAAGCTATATTACAGCAGTGGGAAAATGACCAAAGCTGAGATGTCAAGTCAGGACCAATAACATTGCAGATTCTTCTTAAGATTTTGTGACAAATCTCTAGGTACATAGCAGAAACATCAGACTAGAAGTCACAGCAATATTCAAAGCAGGAGTAGTAGACTTATAAGGGTGTAAGATAGATCCTGGTGAGAAAAATTAGCTAAAACAATACTGAACTAAATTTACTAGTAGCAGACCTAGCAGTTGATTCTATATAATTGTTCCATTTTATGTTAGTGGAAAACATTAGTCTGAGAAGGCACTATGAGTTAGCATCAGCCATGATGATGGAAAGCAAAAAAGGTTTTCTAACATGATTAAAATAATAGTTTCATTTTGGAAATGTTAAAATTAACAAGCCAGTTCTCACCTCAATTAAAAACAGACTGTAGTTCATTTTGGAGATCAGCTGCCAGTTTTTCTTTTTCAAACCTATTAGACTTACCATTATGACAGGAAAAAATAGTTGTGTTATCAGCATAGATTTCTGATCAAAAACTGGTGACATCAGGAAGGTCGTTTTTGAAAATTACAAAGTAGATCCAAGGATGGAGTCCAGGATTGACAACGGCATTAATGTAATAAGATCTACAAGAGTGGCCATTCAAGATAACTTTCATTTCACAATTTGATAAGAAAGATTCAATTGAAACAAAAATTTGTCCAGAAATACCATAACTTTTCCATTTGTGAAAAACATCAGAATGTCAAACGCCTTCAAACTTTCTATATTATTTTCTGTTTATTGCAAAATCAAACTTTTTTATGCAAAAAAACTTTTTTTCGCTAAAATGTTTAATTTAGGAATATTTGTCTTTCACTTGGTATATTCTTGAACATTTTTCATTTCATTTAATATTCTCTATGAAATTTTTATTCATAAAAGCAAATACACTAATGGTAAACTTTAATTTTTTTTGCATAATCTGTATTTCTGTTTCTAACAAGTAAAACAATTATGCCAATTTTTCACCACAATTCTTATAGCATAATGTAACATTTACACCACAAAATTAAAGAAAAGAATTGAAAATCTAGACAAGGCAATATGCTCTAAGCAAAATATGTGTTATTTTAATTGATTTAAAGGCAAATTTATATTGGAAATACTAAGAAAATGTACTGATCATCATCATCCCCCTGACCTTTCTAATCTTAGGGATATCCAAATGCAAAAGCCACACTGAATCTCCCCACAATGGTCTTTGTTGTCCAGGCAT